>JANHGC010008339.1:9473-21521 GCA_027560395.1 Boaedon fuliginosus
CTTCTTTCTTCTAGTTATACATATCTCTCATCATTCATTTACATTATTTATTTGACTAAATCTAAACAAAAAAAAATATTTTCATTTCGTTTTCATTATTTTGTATCATTTTTTCCAATTCTATGTTAACTTAATTTTCTGTGCAGTAAAATATACTTTTTTTTCTCTAAATAACAGGAAATATAAATCATACATCTTATCTCAATATTGTCATTTCTTACTTCTAAAAAAAACCATAGTGAAAAAACAAAAAGAATATATCACAGAAGAAAAAGGATAGGCTCAAACGTGAAAAAGGCATATTTTAAATCTCTTGCTCCCAAATACAACATCACATATTCAAGCCCCACTTCCTTTCCTTCTTCGATTTCAACCATTGTCATGCTTCCACGGTTTTTTCCATCTTCTTTGTTGTAGAGACCAATCCCTGGCTTCCATTCTCGTAGATTTTGATTGTAGCTTTCGTGTGCCCGAATTCGCCAATCTCACTCCTGCCTCAGCCCGATGTTGCTCCTTTCCAGTTCTCTGGAGATCCACCCCTTCTCCAAATGCCCTCCATTTGCCAGTACCTTTGCTGATTTTGTTTGTTTGTTTCTGGAGTCTTCCCCTTTTTTAAACTGTTATCTCCTAGGGCTCGTTGTTAACTTTAAAGTATTCCATTCCTTCATTTTATTCATTCTTTTTTTTTGATCTCGTTAGTATCAACATTAAGTCTTTTATTTCCCCCCTTTTCCAGTCGTCGCGTGTATTTCTTCACCAGCCCATTTTGTTTTCTTTCTGTATTTTTATATTTTTTAATCCAAATATATTTTGGCCAAATAGGGAACTTTAATTGTTTCTGTTGGTTTATTTTGATATCGAATTGTGGCTCTTCCAGTTTCACCAAAACAGTCTGCATCTGTATCAGCAAATTCTGCAAGCACTCCCGTATATTTTGTAAGTTCTTTGTAAAATCCTCCATTTTCATATACTAGTCCTCAGCGGAGCATCCAAATAAACCTTTATGTTTCTTAATCCAGTTTATTTGTGGCACTCTCGGAACTCTCTTTTTTTTAATATAATCCAATTTCTTTTATTTTCAAGAAATTTTTTTTGGAGCAGTTAGGGGTCCTCTCACCAGCTGATTGTCGCATGGTAGCTTCCCTTTGTTTCTTCCATCCCTCACTGCCAAATTTGCCACTAAGTTAATATTTGGAAGTGTCCCGTTTGATCTTCTGGGGTCCTTGGTTTAATTTTTACAGTCACTCACCCCTTTTCTGCAACCTGTTGCATCTAATCTCCACCTGCACGATCTTAGTCCCGGTCCAACTCAGTTAATCGGCCACCATATTGCCGTGGCGCTGCGCTCACCCGTCGGAGGCTTCGGAAGGTTGAGGGGACTGGCAGGGGAAATGCGGTTCCCCTATACCTGTCCTTATGTCCTTCCCTCACTTTGACCTGCCCTCCAGGAGGACATAGGCTCCTCAAGGAGCCCACCGTCGGGGAAGTCAGGGCCAAAACCACAGAGGTTGTGGATTTCATGCCCTGTCCCGTCGAGTCCGGAACCAGAAGTCCCTAGTTCTTCTTACTAGAGACAAGTGTAAAATTATTCATTTAAAAATGAAAAGCTCAGGTGGGGAAATATTTAGTTAAGCAATGGGGAAAAAAAAGATCTTGGAATAACAGCTGCCTATAAATGGCAGCAATGAGATATGATTGGAAAAAAGGCAAATGAAATTTTAGACTGTATGAACAAGAATTTGGAAGCAAAAAAATAAAAAAAATCCAAAGCATGTGAAGCAAAAGTTCCATTTCATTCTGGGCTGGTACAACCGAAATTGGCATTGCATCCTAATCTGGTGCCATGTTTTAAGAAGCATTTAGAGAAACTGGGAAAGGATGATCATGAGTTATAAAGAGTTTTATGAAAAGAGACTGAAAGAGCTAGGCATGCTTCACCATGACAGGAGAAGACTGAGAAGGGAGGTGATAGCGTTCTTTACATAATTGAAAGGATGTCACACAGAAGAAGATCACATTCTCTTCTCTGTACTCCTGGAAGGCAGAATCCAAGATAATGGATTCAAGTTACAAGACGGCAGATTCTGGCTGAATGTTAGGAAAAGTGTAAAAAGTTAGACCAGTTTGTCAGTTGGAGCCAATTATCTGCAGAGTTCGTTGCTTTTATATTTGAAAGCTGCTCTGGGACTTTTCCAACACATACCAGTTGTGAATAGTTGAACAGATTAAATGAAATAATCCAAGTGAGACAAAACAACAATCCGTGCACGCTGTCCTGCAATCGGTCACTTAAAAGTCAAACTGGAAAACAGTCTGTCGTGTCCTGTAGAAATGGTACATGGTGCAATTGTCACAGACCAGACTGAAGAAGAAACATGGGCATATTAAGTTGGGATGGCAATGTTATCAATGATAGAGCCTATTGAAGTAAACTGAGAGTAGTTGATCACTCAGAAGGCTCTATACCAGTGGTGGTGAAACATTTTGGGTCCGCATGCCAAAAGTGTGCACATGCCCACTCCCTGTGCGTGCATGCGCAACCCCCCTGCCCAGCTGATTTTTGGGCCTCTGACATGCATGCTTGGGGGCAGGGGGAGGGCAGGGGGTCATGCACGCCCCACACCTCCCCCCACGCATGCAAGGCAGAGGCCCAAAAATCAGCTGGCTGGTGCGAGGCGCACATGCATGCTCAGTGGACCTGAGCTGGCCGACTGCTCGTGTGCCGGGCGACATGGCTCCATGTGCCACTTTGTGCACGCATGCCATAGGTTCACCATCATGGCTCTATACATTCCTTCCAGAAAGTAATTTAAAAAGGCACACATATACTATTTATTAATAAAAGACTAGGGGATGATCTTCTCTTTTCTTCTTGTCTGAGGATGTTCCCTGGAATCTCTGTGGCTGAAATCCTGAGATGGGATTGTTGTGAATCTCTTTTATCACAGCTGGGTTTCATTCTGATTTAGTCTATATATAGTGAAACCAGGTATTCGCTGCATGGCAACACAATCAAATTGAAGCAGAAGCAGAATACTATCAAAAGCCATGATTGCTGTCCTATATATTCAAGATTGTAAGTACAAAAGCATCTTACAAACTGATTCTATAAATGTTTATTCAATAACAAAGTCCACTGAGTACAAAGATATATTCTTATAAGAATAAAATTGTGACCTTGAAGGAGAAAAATCTATACATGCAGAAAGCTTCAAAACTGAAGGAGAAAAAAAGAATACCTGAACAATATTAGATCAAATATTTCAAACTTTATCTTTCCCAACAGCATAATGAATCTGGTACATTTACCATACTGAGCTATCTGAAATTTGCAGTAGAAAAAGAGCTTGCCCTATTATAAAATATTTGACATGGCAATATGTATTATTTAAGGAGAGAATCAATGTAGAAATGAGAATTTTCCTGACAGTTAGGACAATTAATCAGTAGAATGGCTTGCCTTCATAAGTTTTGGGTGCTCCATCACTGGAAGTTTTTTTAAAAAAGAGACTGAACAACAATTTGTCTGAAATGCTATAGTGTCTCCTGCTTGGGCAGGGGATTGGACTACAAGACCTCTAATGTCCCTTCCAACTTTATTATTCTGTATTCTGTTATTCAGCCTTTTGTTTTTATGAAATGAAATAATTTCAGAACATCTGTAATTTAAGCTGGAATCTTAAATTTTCTTACCTGGGAATAGCTGCACTAAGTCATTTGGTTCATTTGGTTGTTGCTTAGCATGCTGTAAACTCAGTCAATTTATTTTGTAAATTATGTAAGATTATAGCTTAGCATGAGGTATGAGTGATATCATTATAGCTTGTTGGCCAAAAGGTGTAAGACAACTCCAGGCTTAGGACAATATGCAAATCCAGTCAAAGGTATTTCTTAATATTCAATGGTATGCCCTGTGAAATGTGAATTGGTACACATGCAGAGAGTATACATTGTATTGTACTAATTCTCTATTTCAGATGATGTTCTGCTTTACTTGAGCTATCTCCCAAATCTTTCCCAGTCTCCCAAATCAATACTAGATTCACCTGAATCAGTTGTACAACCCTACATATATCAGTATAAAAATACAATGAATGTGAAATGTTTTATACAAAGCTTTGGTGTAAAAATATTACTTCAAACGAGGGTTACCCAATTACTATCAAAGACTTTGACTATTGAATTTTATGATTAATTCTACTTTATCATAAAATAGACAGAACAGTTAAATGCTTACTCACCTATTTTGTCCCAGAGATTTTTTATATTGCCCGAAATTACCTGATTTTCATAGCTCTCTTCATTATTACACACCAGAGGACATTAATTTACTCGAAACATCATTTTGTAGAAGTATGTTATACTTAATTAATCAATATCTGTGTCAAAACACAGTTTAAATTGTTTCCTTGCTTTGGAATACCTTTGATATATGCAGGATTTCTGGTTACTGTAATTGTTTCTGAAGGTTAACATTAGGATTTGTGATGCCAAACCATCCTGATCTTTCATAGTCTATGAAAGTTTTGCATTTCTTTGTCTTGTCTTGTTTTAACTCAAGCTACCACAATTTTCAGAATGCATTATTCATTCCAATGGTTTCTCAGTGTGTGATTCTTTTACCAAACCACCATGCTCTTAAGCTACAAATTACAAATATGAAAAAAAAAAGATTGCAACATGACCAGATGGTTTTCCTGTTCAGGATCATTATGGACCCCATATGGATGGAATAAAGAATTCCTTTTTACCAGATGGGTCACTGCAGCAAATAAACAGACCCCTATATTCAGTGGAAAGCTAAATGTTCTACTGTAGTAAAATTCTGCAAATTCATACCAATCTTCACCAATAATAGTCATGAATACAAAAATTTATGAGAAGAAAATAGGTAAGTGATAGTCTATGGACATAATGCTATTGGAAGTACATCTGTAAGCCTCCCAAACTCACTTAGTTGTGTTAATTGGCTATAGAAGTTGAATAAATAAATAAAATAAACCACAGGTGGTTTATTTGTAGTTCTGCTAGAACAGGAGTGCCAAACTGGAGGCTGAGGGCCGTATGCACCACATGTAGGCCACGCCCACCCCAGCTCCATGAATGGGGAAAATGTCACAAAAAAAATCACATGATGGCAATTTGACACGGCAAGTTTGACACCTGTGTGCTAGAGAAGGGGTGTCAACCTCGCGTCGTAATGGCATCGTCACGTGACATTTCAGAACTCTTTTCAACCCTTCGCTAAATGGGGTGGGGGTGGACAGGGCCAGCATGCGAGTTTGACAACCCTGTGCTATAGGATAAAATTCCCCTTAAATTAAAAAAAAAATCACAAATGTAGTCCCTAGGATTTTAGTGTGAAGTAAGTATGGTTAAATTAATTTGGATTCAACCTCAAGAGAATAAGGCCATTTCCTCAAGAGGACTCTAGGCTACCAGAAAGCACCTTCAGATGTCTGTGTTCTCACAGTATTGCCTATTGTCAGGCGCTGGTTCCTGTGAGGCTCGGTCCCTTTAAATGGAGATGGCTGGATACGCCTTGTCGGGGTTCAGATGCTGCAATACGGGTTCTCGAGAGAAATGCGATTTCAACGTCTCAAACGCGGTAGTACATGTGGGTGACCAATTAAGCAACTGCCCAGGTTTTGGTGGCAGGGGTAAATGTTTAGTTCATAAGAGATCGGTCGAGGGTAAAGCCCATATATTTCTACACAATATTGTGTAGAATCGTCCACTCATTCCTGGGTTTTGCTAATTTCTATCGGACTTTCATTCCCCGAATTGCTTTACCCTTGACCGATCTCTTACGAACTCATCAGGATTCCATCCCCTGACACTATTCTCGCATTAACTTGGTTACTGTACCTGTCCTGTGATTAAACAGCAAATTCCAGGGTCTGCTGTGTCCTGTGTCAGCGAACAGCCCGACACCTATGAGGTAAATTGATTTACTTCTGGGTCATTTTCCTGAAATACTAAAAGCATAAGATTTGGGGTGGCCAGGGTTCCTGTTCATGCATCAATTGTTATCCACTAGCTTAGCCCTCTGTTAGATGCCCTAGCAACTTTATGAAACAAGCCAGTCTTAATTTTTCTAACCAGTTTTTACTCAAATTCCTTCTCTTTGTGTTCTTACTTACTGGTACATAAAACAGTCTGCACAAAACTCTTTCTTGCAACTCTCTTGTACATTTTGAAAAAGTACCTGGCTGCTAAATTTCCATGACATGGTGGCTGTCTATCAGAATGTATTCTATATGCAAACTACATCTTCACAGTCATTTCTCTCTCTCTCTTTCCAACAATCCTGTTGTTCAGGAAATGGCTAAATGCATAGAGCAAATAGTGTTTCTCAACCTTGGCAACATTAAGGTATATAGACTTCAACTCCCAGAATTCCTCAGGCAGCATGAATGAACCAATCAGTAAAGCTAAGCTAATCAGTTACATTGATGGCTATTGTCCTAAACTGCGTGACTGATAATTATCTGTAATTTAACTGTAACCTATCAAATAAAAGCATAATTTGAAAAACTCTATAAAGAAAGGGCCTAAGATTAGGCTCCTTTTTCTTTTCCGTCCAGTACCAACTTTATCAATAAATAATTCAGTGTTTTTGTGTAATCATGTCCTGATTTTGGGATCTAGCATCTCTAAAAATTCTATTTCATGTTCAATAGCATCTAAAAAGCTATTGAGACCCAGAAATGTACTAACTTCAGCTCCCTACAAATCATCAGCAAGCATTGTCAATGCTTTCTCTTTACTTTCTCCCAGGCTAAAACTCAATAATAAAAGGTCCATATAATTTTATATATTTATTTATTTGGTAAATTTATATAGCTGCTGACAATTGCCCTATTGGGGAGATGGACAGCATATACATTTAATAAATAAAAAATATAGCTGCTCATCTCACATAAATGACTCTGAGCTGTATGCAAAGTTTCCAACAAGAAACAATACAACAAAGGAAACCATAACAAGAAAAATATTGAAAAGGCAAGAAAAACCATTCTAAAAAACATAATCATAAACATAATCAATTTCCTAGCAATAGTAGGATCCAGTGCATAGTCTCCATACCTATGCTACCAGATTTCCAGGGCAATCATGTTTTCAGGTCCTTCCAGAGGACAGCAAGGTTGACGTCAATTTGACCTCAACAGGAAAGATGTTCCAATGGGTGGGTGCTGGAGCAGAAAAGGGTCTCCTTTTGGATCCCATGAGATGACATTCCTTTGTAGATATATCCAAACTATGCCTTTTCTGCCTGCCTGGATGAGATAGGTATGTGCAATTGGGGAGACCTGCTTTTTCAAATATTCTGGCCTCAAACCACTTAGGGTCTTCTAGTTCATTAACAAACATCTTAAATTGAACCCAGAAGCCAACTGGTAACCAATGTAGGCCATGATACAGAGGTGTAAGGTATGCTGATTTGCTGCACACACAACCACCCACATTTTTGTATATTGCATTCATAAATGAGATGAAAAACAAAAATGAAGCAAAGGAAATGAGACCCCCTGGTGCTCTCTAAACTTGATTGTGTGCTTGCAAACATGCACTGATGAAGGCACCTAGTCTGTGAACTGAATTTCCTGAACATTCATGAAATTCAAAAATTCATAAAATTCAAATGCAAACAACCAAACTCAGAGAGCACTAAGGCCTCCAAGTTCAACCCTGAGCTACATATATATTCTGTTCTTTTGATGCCTATTTTATTTTTGGGGGAAAAAAAACTTATTGAGAATGCATGTACAATTGAGCATTCTCATCTATATATTTACTTCTAACATTCTTGTGTCTGTTTTATTATTTTTAACTTTTAATTGGGTGAAACTGTGTATCATAGGTCTGTGGAGATTCTCAGTCATCCAGATCATAGTTTTCTCAAAGATGCTTTTCCTTCAAAAGGTAACTGGACTGTTTTTTCTTGAGGAAGAAGAAAACTTTTTGCTTATCACCCAAGAAACTCCATCAGTTATGATAGTGGGGGGATGGAAAGATAGGTACTAAGATTTGAGAGTGGATGTAGGGGTGGGTTTCAGCTGGTTAAGGTCGGTTCAGGCAAACTGGATGTTAACTTGGCATCTGGTTCACCAAACCGGTATTTAGGATGACCGGCTGGCCCCACCACCCCGCCCCTCCCAGAAGTCTCCATGTGGATGCCAGGTAAGTGTAGGCCATGCACAGAGGCTCTGGGAGGCTGTTCTCACTCTTCCCAGGCTCCAGGGAAGCCCCTGGGGTCTGGGGAGGGTAAAAACTGGGCCTCCCAGAAGTCCTATTTTTAGACTCCAGGGGACCTGTGGAGGCCAGGGGAGGCTGTTCTCACCTTCCCCAAGCTCCAGGGAAGTCCCTGGAGTCTGGGGAAGCCAAAATCAGGCCTCCCAAAAATTGTGGAATTTTCAGCCTCTGGGGAACCTGCGGAGGCCAGGGGAGGCCATCCTCACCTTCCCCAGGCTTCAGGGAAGCCCCTGGAGCCTGAGTAAAGCAAAAACCAGGCCTTCTGGAAGTCACAGAAGGCCTGAAACAGGACTATTTCTGCCTCCCAGGGGCGGTGGAGGCCATTTTTGCCCTCCCCAGGGGTTCCCTGGAGCCTGAGGAGGGTGAAAATCCCCTCCCCCTGCCATGGTGCAAAAGGCCAACTAGGCCACGCCTGCCATGACCACACCAACCCAGCAACCGGGCAGCAAACTTCCAAACAGGAAGTTGGAAGTTATTCCCACTCCCTCTGCTGTGGTGGCGAACTTATGGCACACATGCCGAAAGTGGTACACTGAGCTATTCCTCCAGGCATGCAAGCTGTCACCAGGAATGCAAGCTGTCACCCCACACAAATGCGCATATGCCTCCCACGACTTGCAGTTTGAAAAAAAGGTACTCCCACCTGCCCAGGCTCTATACTTGCTCTACTTTTGCATGCACATGCATGCAGGGATCACACATGCATGTGCAGGGGCTGTGCTTTCGGCACACGGACCCAAAAAGGTTTGCCACCACTTCCCTATACCTTTTCAGATAAACAGCTGTCCAGTTTTTTTCTTAAAAGCCTCCAGTGATGGAGCACCCACAACTTCTGAAAGTAAGCCGTTCCACTGGTTGTTTGTTCTCACTGTCAGGAAATTGCTGCTGAGTTCTAGGTTGCTTCTCTCCTTGATTAATTTCCACCCATTTTTTCTTATCTTGCCTTCTGATGCTTTGGAAAAAAAGTTGACCCCTCTTCTTGTAGCAGCCCCTCAACACTGCTAGCATATCCTCCCTAGTTCTTCTTTTCACTGGACTAGTCATTGCCAATTCCTGCAATTGTTTTTCATATGTTTTAGTCTCCAGCCCCCTAATCAACTTTGTTGCTCTTCTCTGCACTCTTTCCGATGGGTCACGGGCTGTCTAGTCCCATATAAATGGCTATAAGGACACCCTTGTCTTGCCTATGTTCCAAATATCTGTACTGATTTCAAGAATAAGTAAATGGAGTGTGGTTATTTGTGAAGCTTATAGCAATTGTCCATTTCTTTCTCACAGCTTTGTAATTGGTAATTTTATCCCTTGGGGAGAGCATTGATCATAGTAAAGAAAGTCAGACACCTTGTTTTTCTCCCCTGAAGTTACAAAGCCAGAAACAGTTCCATCATCTTGTCTTGAATTGCAAACAAGTTCTTGTTCTTTGACTTTACTTAAATCTCTTTGGTTTGGCAATAGTATTTAAAGATAGAATTGCATTCTGAATGTAGAGAAAAATGCATGTATGTTCCCCAGTAATTGGCAACGCAGATGGTTTGTTGTAACACTTATACTATTGTTCCATTTTATTTCTATGCATTAATAGGAGCCATAAAATGGAGCAGTGTAACATAGAAATAAAAAAACAACCTGGAAAGTCAATGATAAATGGTGCTTATATTACTCAAACTAATGTAAGTGAACTAGTAAACATTGAAAACATCACTGTCAAATTATTTATAGAGCTTCCTTTCACATTTTTTTTCCTGAACATTGACTTCTTATAACACATGCAGTTGTCAATAAGCTTCTGTGAATCAAGGCACTTAGAGATAAAGCAAAACAACCCAAGCTCAGGATTGTTGGCAGTAGAAAATTACCAAGAAAAAAAAAATAAAGTAGGGGAAGGGAGAGAAAGCATCTCTGGTTCTATTTTAGTTCAGGCTGAGTGCTTTTGACTTCTTAAACAGAAGACTTCCTTCTTGCTATTATTAAATAAATGACAGCATGATAAACCCCCAAAGTTGACTGATCAAAACATCAAAGAGAGCCTGAAGATGGCAGGCTGGTGTTCTCTTACGGAGCTGGGGAAGAGCAGTTGCCCCTGAAGGGAGCCTTCCACTGCACACAATTCCCCATTGTGCCAATGCAGTGGGTAGAAAATGTGATATTTCAAAATTGGTATGGGAATAAAATTTTAAGAAAGCTTTCTATGAATGAGATCCAGGAGGGCACAGCTTTGTATGTACCCAATCCAGTCAGATCTCTGAGCTTGGTTGTTTCATTAACTAAACTAGGTAACATCATCAGGGCTCTAAACTCTGGGAAGGCAGCATTCAAAACTTAAAACTGATGCTAGGAACCAACCTTAAGCCTTCTACACCTGGACTATGATTTTTTTTCTAAATATCCCAGAATTGAATAACCTTTGAAGACTACAGCAAACAACAATGGGTCTGATGATCTGATAACATGACGTAGGATGTCACGGTTTTCATGTATTTATTCATTGAGGCCATTTCTTTTCTTTTCTTTTTTTTAATAGTGCAATTCAAGGCGGTACATGAAGGGCTTCCAAGCAATGTCAGATCCAAACACTGAGTAGTTTCAGGATGGCTGCATTAGGATCTGCCCCATGAAAGGTGGAAAATAGGCTACATATTGCTAACATAATATGCTTGTCGTATCTTGTAACTGAAATTAATATTAGGCATTAATATTCAGTATTGGGGAGTTGGATGAAGTACAACAAGGGTCCTGAACCACTGCTCTATGGAGGTAGGGAGCATGCAAAATCACGGCCCCTCTCGTCTACGAAAAAAACTTTCTTCAGGGAACCAATCCTTGGTGCCCAAAAGATTGGAGGTCATTGAACTACAACACCAGTTCTCTCTGCTATTGTTATTTTCCGAAGCTGAAGCTTATTGAATAGAACGTTGAGATAATTTATATAGCTGACTCTGAATGGAGATTTCCAGATTTTACCCATGCTGCTTTATTACCAGAGTTTCACAAAAAGTATATGATTTATTGAACTCTTTATCTGTAATTGTTATGGTATAAGTAGAAGGTTTATAAATGATTTGCTTTATCTTTGTGAGTTAAGAAACAATGTCATAATACATAAGCAGCTGTATCCTTTATAGGAGAAGATGAATGTTTTACATAAAAACAAGCTATTAAATATATACAACAAAAAATATAAATGTTAACTGTTAAGAAAATGCCCGTCAAAATGCAGTGACTCCATAACAAAGAGAAACTGTTGATCAGTGACACACAAGGATAATGAAGCTGTAAGTGTTTAAAAAATAACATCCTATTGATCAATTTGCATTAAATCTGCATATATAAAATATTTCCCTGCTATGAGCTGTGGTGGTGCAGTGGTTGGAATGCAGTATTGTAGGCTAACTCTGCTCACTGCCAGGAGTTTGATCCAGCAGCAGCTCCAAGTTGACTCAGACTTCCATCCTTCTGAGGTTAGTAATGTGAGGACCAAGATTTTTGACTTTGTAAATATGCTGAATTTGTAAACCACTTGAAGAGGGCTGTAAAGCACTATGAGGTAGTATATAAATCTAAGTGCTATTGCTATTATAGTGCTGGCTCATTATGGTCACCATGATGGTGGGGTGTTCCTGAAAGGGATAAGCCTCCTGCTACCGTATGTCTCCCAGCACCCAGGTAGATCCCACAGAGTTGGCCTCCCAGGGGTACCGTCAGCCAAACAATGTCAGCTGGCAGGCCCCCGTGCAAAAGCCTTCTCTGTGGTGGCACCGACCCTCTGGAACCAGCTCCCTGTAGAGATCAGGA
>JANHGC010008340.1:12399-23524 GCA_027560395.1 Boaedon fuliginosus
AACAGCTGATCAGCGGCAGATCCGATCATCAGCTGTGCTGAAAATAGAGTGAATATAGGTAAATATATGCTAGATTTCGGTTGGAGGGCCCAAAATGTAAAAAAGAATTTTTTTTCTTTGACCCGAGTATAAGCCGAGGGTGAATTTTTCAGCATATTTTGGGTGCTGAAAAACTAGGCTTATACTCGAGTATATACAGTAACTTCAGTTGTACACCTCAGTCTTCTGATTTCCAAATGGGTATGTGGAAATAAATTTAATATCTAGATAAAATGAACATTTTTATCCACACTGGGTTTTTTTGGAAATAATATTCAGTTACATAAAGAAAGGCTATATGAAATATTGCACATTAAAATAAAAATTGTATTATTCTATTTAGTCTTTCAACAGGTTTTATCTGTGAAATTACAAAGAGCCAGACTCTTGCTTTCAAAATGCAATTTAATCTTTCTACCATCCCCTTAATTGTTTTTCTATCTAATATTTCATTGCATTTATGTGTAACTATTCATTTTATGATAACATTTTAATCAGTTTGGCAGCAACATTTCTATCACAAGAACAATTACCATTTCTGTTTATCTGAATTGTGTTGGTTGTTCACGTCTTTTATTCAAATAGCTGCAGGTTCAATTTGCATGCTGTGATATTTTTGTCTTTTGTGGGTGTTGTTGTCAGGGTTATCAGATTCAGTATCTAATTTTCGGGGGGGGGGGATAAATCACTCTGCCATCCCAAAATTTTCCTTGCAAAGAATGAGATTTGAGGTTTCTATTGCAGTGTATTATTAAAAACTGCCATTATGTTCGACTCCATAAGCAGCCTAAAGATTTTTAAAGCAATGTGGCAAAAGGTATTGCTAACTGCATGTGTATCTTTCTTGGTTCTATTATCTGAGGTATTATTTGAGAATTAGAATTTTAACAACACTGCAGTATATACATGCACAGTATCAGAGTTAATGGTGTGGGTCCAGCCTTAACTTTATCATTTTCTTATTTGATTGCTTATTCAAGCACCCTTCACATTCCATTTGTGTAGTTGCTTGACTACATAACACACCAATGTAGAAAATGAGGATGCTGGCTGATGAAGATTTTATCTGCTTTCTGAAGTGCCTATATGGATGACTATATTACATTCACAATAGCACACTTCAAATATTCAAAAGTGGGAGGGTGCTAATCTTTGCTCTACAATTGAAGTCACCTACAATTATAGAAGTATTTGCAATTCCTTAGAAATTAATAAAAGAATCTAAGCATCATGTCAATGAAACTGAGAGTATCTACATTTGTTAATTTTGATGAAGTGCTTCATTAAATAAGTCAATAAAATAGTTTGAGCAGGGACCATGTCAAATCTGTGCATTTAATTTTTCCTTGTAGTTTAACCTTCAGGGTTGTTTAGTAATCAGCCAACCAATAAACAACTTGAAAGTATCTGAGTTCATTCCATCAAGAACATTGTCTGTGAAAATTCTATTAGCAAGCATGAATTAATGCAGATGTATGTTTCAATTAGATTTTTCCATTACCATGTTTTGAAATACCTGAGCTTTATATAACTCTTCTCAGAAGTCAGAAACTATCTGTCCTTTTTAGGTACTTATCATCTATGAGAACTTTTATAGAGCCAGAATTCCTCACTCCATTTTCATAGATGAAAACTTTTGAGAAATTATAAAACAAATATTGACTCAGAATTAGCCTAAGCAAAACTAAGATACTGTACCAGTTTCAGCTTTAAAAAAGTGGGGTACCCCAAGGCTCTGTCTTTGGTCCAGTACTCTTCAACTTCTTCATCAATGATTTAGTGAGGAGCTAGATGGTGAACTCATCAAATTTGCAGATGACACCAAGCCGGCAGGAATAGGCAACACTCCGAAGATACAGAAGGATCTTGACAGACTTGAACATTGACCCCTATCTAACAAAATGAAATTCAACGGTGAAAAAAGTAAGATTCTACATTTAGGTAAAAAAATCCAAATGCACAAGTATAGTATAAATCAGGGCTATTAAACTTGCACCCCATGGACCAGATGCATCATGTTCTGACCCCGCCCACGGCCAGTTTTAGTGAAGGGAAAAAAGTCATGATATATCATATGGACACTAGCATGATGGCCTGAGTTTGACACCCCTGGTATAAATGGTACCTGGTCCAATAGTAGTAATTGTGAGAGGGATCTTGGAGTACTAGTAAACAATCATTTAAATATTTGGCAGTATGCTACAGCTGCCAAAAATGCCAACACAGTCCTAGGGTGCATTATCAGAGGGATAGAATCAAGATCACATGAAGTGTTGGTATCACTTTATAATGCCTTAGTAAGACCACACTTGGAATATTGCATCCAGTTTTGGTCACCACAATGTAAATAAAAATGAGACTCTACTGTAGTGTGCAGAGTGCAGAGCAGAGTGCAGAGAAGAGCAACAAAGATAATTAGGGGACTGGAGGCTAAAATATATAAAGAACGGTTGCTGGAATTGGGTATGTCTAGTTTAATGAAAAGAAGGACTAAGGGTGACATGATAGCAGTCTTCCAATAAGTAAGGGGTTACTACAAAGAAGAGGGAGTCAACCTAATCTCCATTGCACCTGAAGCCAGGACAAGAAGCAATGGATGGAAGTTAATCAAGGAGAGAAGTCTAGGACTAAGGGGAAATTTCCTGACATTTAGAACAGTTAATCAGCAGAACAACTTGCCTTCATAAGTTGTGAATTATTCAACACTGGAAGTTTTTAAGAAAATTGGACAACAATTTGTCTGAAATGGTGTAGGGCTTCCTGCCTGAACAGGATTAGAAGACCTCCAAGGTCCCTTCCAACTCTATTATTCTGCTAAAGTACTTAAAATATATTTATTTTTATATTTCTTCTCAGTAGAAAATATAATAAACAATAAGCCAGGAAAGTCCAAAAATATTTTTCTGTCTTCTATCTACTTGCACTGGACTCAAATTTTGCTGATATTTTCTCTATAGATAAATCTTCCCAGCAAGAAAAAAATTTAAGATTCAGAATATTTTTGTCTGAATTTTGAATTAACAAGCTTTGGGGTCCCTGGGAAGTAGGATGATAAAAGAAAGGGAATGGAAATCAAACTATTATTTTGTTGTTATTGTTTTTTTAACTACTTGCTTCAAAATGGGAGTGCCTACATTCTTTCTAGACGCTAGAGAGTATAAATGTAAACCAAGACTTTTTATTTGTAAAAAAAAAAAAAAAATTACTTGCAGTAAAAGTCCTTGAAAACAGGGCATATCTTTAAATAAAATAACTGTCTGAAACGGGTAGATCTTGGTGAATTGTGATAGTTGCCTCAACACCAGCCTTTGCCATAGGCAAACATTTTTTTTCTTTCCCTTTCTCCTTCTCCTCACTGTCCTCATAGCAAGTGGTTGCTGTGTCTCTTCTCTTCACACTCAGAAAAGGTCCCATTAAGTTTCAAAATATTATTTGCATAGATAAGATGATAAGGATAGTAAAGCTGGAGAAATATTAAGGAATTTGATATCATGAATTGGATTGATTAAAGTTGGAAGAACACATGGAAGAAATACAAGAAATTTAAATGATTAAAAATGATTAAAATACGATTTGAAGTTGATATTTGTATAGATAAGATGATAAGGGAAGTAAAATGGGGAGAAGTTAGGGAGAATATTAGAGAAGTTAATTCCTACAAAAAATGATGAAATATAAAAGAAATTAGTTTGGTTCTATCAGACATGAATTGATTCATAATTGATATTTGTTTTTGGTGTTTTTTTTGTTTGTTTCTTAATAAAGAATTTCTTTATTCCTCTTTCAGGATTCCATTTCCTTTTTTAAAATATAAATTTTATTGGTTTTCTTTTTTTTCCAAACATTAAAATACATCTCATTTTCCTTTCAGTGCGTTCCGAGTTATATTCCTCTATCTTCAGATTCCATTCTGTTCCCTTGTCTACATTTGTTACCACCATTTCTTATTTTAAAACCATTTATACAAAGAGAACTAAATATTGCTAATCATAAGCCCCCCTTTCCCATATAAAAAACAACAATATTTCATTTAAATAGTTTGCCCCATATTCCTTAATTTGTCTATAGTCAAATACTAAGTTATTTATTATCAATTCACTCTTTCTTTAACTTTTGCACTGTTTATCTATATCATTCCATTCATATCATCATTGTTAAAATCTAGCTTACTTTAAAAATATCTTTATACCATCCTCTACATTTAAAATGTTAATCTAATTCATCAGTTTAAAAATATATTCCTTATCTTTCATAAGCATTAACTATTTTGTACATAAAAAACTATCTTAGTATCTATCATCAATTAATAATAAATTACACATTATTTTAACCTTCGTCCCTCCTTTTCATTTTCTGCAAGTCCATTCCCTTTTTGTCCCCCCCCCACCTGTTGGTTTCTCCCAGGTCTCGTTCCTTCCTGTTCTCTTTATTGTCATTATTCTTCTTCGTTGCCACTTTCCTTGCTCCTTTATTGCCTGCCTCCCATTTTTTGTCCAGATCGATAGTCTTTTGGTGATTCCCTCTGCGTTGTCATCTCAGGTAACTTAGCTTCTTTATTGTTCCATAAAAAATATATATGTATGTCTCCTTTTATTTTCTGCTTCGTCACTGCCATTTTCTCCTCCATGCAGCCCTCCACTTTCTGCTCTTTCTCCATCATGCTCGCCACCTCTTCCACCTCCTCTTGCACATCTGGTTGCTCCCTCAATCCTGTCTGCATTTCCATTTTGTCTACTCATTGGAGCATTTTACCCAAAATTTCTTTGAATTCAATTCCTAAATCCAAAATATCTTCCATTTTATTTGTAATTGAAGCAATGTCCTTCCGTATCTCAGCAAACTCCTCACTCAGCTCCATTTTCCCCCAACAAAAAACAAAAGTCCAATTTGCAAAGTCCAATATCTTTCTCACCAGTCTGTTCAGAACAGAGCCCCCAAGGGTTTCCCTCCAAGTACGAGAAGAACAGTAGAGTAGGTCCCTCCATTTCATCTGGTTGCCTCCCTCAGATTTTGCTGCTTCTCTGCTTTTGCAACACAATGTTTCAATTATTTTTGGGATTTAAATCCTTTTACGCTCATTTCACTCAGCTCTGCTCCTAATTGGGTCGACTCTCTCTCCTGCGCACACTTTTTTTCCAGAGTGAACCAGGCTAGATGGCGGCCATTTCTGGTGCCATCCTGGTCGGTCCTAGTTGGAGTTCCCGGCGAGCAGGGAAAGGGTATGCGGACCCTCTCGACCCTTCTCGCCACACTCGTTTGCTTTGTCTCCCCTCCGAGTAGACTTGGGCCCTCATACGGACCCTCGGACTGGCAGGCCTGGGGCAAAGACCACAGAGGTCACGGCTTTGGCTCCCAGAGCCAAATTGAAGTCCATAATTGATATTTGTTGATAAGTGATTTGTAGTGGAGATTTGCATATATAAGGTGATATTAATAGTAAAACTGGGGAAATGTTATAAAAAGTGAATACATGGAAGAAATATAAGAAATTTAAATGATTAAAAATGTGGCTACCAATAAAAATTACTAGCATAAAATGAAAGGAGGGAATGATATTGTAGGATTAACCTGGTTTGACTATAAATGGAATGATTTATTGTAAACAATTGTTCAGATAGGATGATAAGGGAAATTTAAAACGGAGAAATGTTATAAAAATTAAGAATTTTGATGGATGTATATTACCCAAATATTACTCTGTTCAGGTGTAAGAAGCATATGTAAAGGGGAAAACAAAAAAAAAAGTTTCAAAATATTCAGTCACTTGCTGCGTCCCAGCAATTCACAGATAACATTAAACTTTTAACAAAGGCATCTCTTAGATATTCTTCCTTTAAGATCTAGTTCTCATAATAAGCACCATGATGTCATCTTTCTGCATTATCACATCAAGGTGAAAACTGTCCTTCCACCCAAACAGAAAATGTTATACTGCATGTATGAAGGAAAAAGTGTAAGCAAGAAATTCACTAAAAATAGATCTTGCATTTGATACAAATTGGTTGCTGAACTTCATTTGTAATAGTTCATTCATATTTTTGTTTTACAAGATATCAATCCATTTGTATTCTTGCAAGTACCTTTTTTCAGTTTCTGGTTTAGTCAGACAAGAATAGTCCAACACTTCCTATTTTTGACTAGTGTACCTTTTTCATTACCATACATGCAGAAAGAATTATCATGAAGTACAAAATCTACTAGATTTCTAGGAAGACCCTCTTGGGCCATGAAACAAGGGCAATTATTTTTGAGTCTCTGTTTCTTCATCACTGGCAATTGCCTATACTTCTATACTTTAATAAACTCCTAAATTGATTCTGTAGAAAAAATATTCCCCAAATTCCTGTCTTGTTCATTTGAAAAAAAAAAATGGTATTGATAGCAAGGTCAACTTGGTTGACTATGCTGAATGACACTTTTTTTCCATGTGGGAGGGTACTTGTTTCAAGAATAATCAAGGTATCAAAACTGAATCCCTCTCCTTGAAGCTTTCATGTTACTTAACAGGTTCATCCTCATATCTGAGGAAAGAGTATTTTTGGTGTGACTTAATATGAACTTTACTTGTTTACATAATTTAGAGCTAAACAAAAAAGAGTGGAGTTGTGATGGATATGTTCACCACTTTGAATTATTTGCACAAATAATAACATGAGATATAAATAAATATTTTTTTCTCTTTTAGGATAAATTGATAAGCAGGGAAAAAAGGAAAATCATTTCAATATATGATATTGTGCAGGGGTGGGTTCCTACCGGTTCGCTGATTACCCGCTTTGTGGGTGCGCTTCCCAATTGCCTGTCAAGCGCGCACTGAGCGCGATTGACTTAGAAATCTTTGTGGTGTTCTGCAAACACTCTGATCGAACAGCTGCGCAGCAGCTGTGCATGCAGCTGTTGGATCAGAGTGCTTACAGAACACCACGAAGATTTCAAAATCAAACGCGTGCAGTGAGCATTTGACAGGCGATCAGTAAGCACGCCCACAAAGTGGGTAACCAGAGAACCAGTAGGAACCCATCAGTGATATTGTGGCAAGATTATATGCCCAGAGATGGAAATATTTGATACTGTCCCCTAGAGCGGAATGGTTGGTGTTACTGACAGATCTTGCTGAGATAGATAAACTAAATTATTTGATAGACAAATGTCATTATCTACATTTATTGGTGACTGGAAACTTCTTATGAACCTTTTGTTTAAAAATAAAAATAAAAATTGTCAGCCAGTTTTGGCACTGCTATTTATTGAAATATGTATTGGGATGGATAGGTACCAAGAAGCTAAATAATGAAATCAAGCAGAATGATGTATTGGTTAATGGAGAAACATGCAACCAAAGAATTGATCTGATATTCTGTCAGATGAATGGCTTGCCAATCAACTTTTAATAATATCTTCTTCATCCTATTCATAAGCTGTCCAGGAACAATTTATATAAACTTGCAAATAATAATACAATTATCCTGGCCTGATGATGGCTTGAGTATTTATTTTGAGCATGTCTTCATCGTTATATAAACATATGGCTGTCCAGTTTTCATTTGTGTTTAGTTGGCACATGTATATTTACTCCAATGTATCCACTTTAATTATTTGCAACTACACTTTCAATTATTGTGAATTCATTGATTAATTGAATATCAATAAAACTATCAATAAAATAACAAATATTAACCTACATTATAGTAAATAATAGTTCTTCTTGCTTATGACAGTTTCTGAATCTCTTATTTCATTCACTTTTACTGAATTTTTATGGGTTGGTTTCCTTTGTTCAAGCTATTCCACAAAACATTGAACCAATCATCAACTTGAAGTAACATCTTGTTTATACAAGAATTAACCATCTACACCATTTAATTAGTTCAGAAGACAAAAAAATAGTACCTCTTTGATTGCAATTTAGCTAATCCTTAATCAAGGATCAACATACAGATAACAAGTACCCACCCTTTTCTCAGAAGCGTCATTAACAATAAAATTTAAAATCAGTACAAAATCTTATCTTCTGCAAATTCAATTTTCTGCATAACATTATATTTTATAATGTTCCAGCTCTATGGAAAAAGGTCTATAACAATTTTCAAATACAATTGCATTTCTAATGTTGCAGAAGCAGAGCATATTTCCAATGTGAGGGACATTAGAGCAGGAATAGGCAGTTTTTGGGCACCAAAGGCCATACTGCACATTTAGAAGAACTATAAAACTCTATATCTCATTTTAGATTTTTGCAGGGACTTTTGGAGGGTTTCTTTGATTTTAATTTTGACATATAGTATGTATATATGGGTTATACTATGTTTGCTATGTTAAAAAGATGTGAAATAATACTAATAGTCTTCAATTTCAGTATTCAGGGCTCCTTCTTATACATACTCATTTATTCTACAAAACTAGAGTAATGACATTTTAAATTGAAATGATCCCGAAATTTAATGTACATTTTATGGATGTTTTATATGCCAAATATTCTATATTTAGCTAAGATGCCATAAGACAGTTGTCACCAGATATAATGTCCTTTAGGTACTGTATGTGTTATTCAACTCACTATATTTCCATTAAAGTCACCCTGGAGCGTATCAAAGAGCATAGAAGGCTGTGGTACATTTATATAGTATTTAAGTAGCAACATTAATTATGGAGGTAGATGAAGTTGTTTATCAGGGTATTTATAGAAATGAGTCTTATCAATTAAATATCCAGAAGAGAAATACCCTCATCATGTTTATATGAAACAAATGAATAGTATTATTATTAGCTTTCGAAAGCCATGCATTTTTTATTACTGTTCTTACTAATAAATCAGCTTTAATGGAATATTTGTGCCTTCAACAGAACCCCTTTTGTTAAAGCATCTTATTTATTATCAGGGATTAAAAAGGAAAAAAGATTTAATGTATATAATTTAGTCCCTTATTTTGAAGTGTATAATTTATTTTACATAGGGATGGAAGCTAAAGTTGAAGTCCATTCAACTTTATGAATTGCAACAAGATAATCTTGTCGGCTCCTGTCTCTATGGAAACGATACTGAGGTTTTTTGGTTCTTTCTTTCTTTTAAAGCAGCTAGAAAGGTAGTGCTGTGCAGAAGTCCAGTAGAAGACAGTGGGAGATATTTTTAGATAAGCACAGCCAAAATTGCAGTAGTCCCGAAGTTAGTCTTGCTTCTTAATCTGCAGCTTCAGAATGTTTGTTTTTCACATTAAAGTTCTTGAATAACAATATACATTTACTTAAGATATGTTTCCATCATCCTTGTAGACCTCTTCTTCATACATGTTTTATCTTCTCAGATTTGATAATGACCGTCCTCTATGGGCACTGAAACATAGCCAGCAAGGTGATTAGGTAGCACCCACACACTCATATTCATGTAAAGAATGTCAACTGGGCAATTATGCTTCAAGACAAGCCACACTTTGTCCATATTGTGCTTTTCTGTTTTGAATGAAAAATTATATTTGACCACTAGTAGTTCTATGCAGAATGGAAGTTAATCCATGAGCAGGTATTTTGTAGATTCTTAAATATCATTTTCTGGTTTGTTCTGTGAATTATCTGATATATTAAGAAGGACTGAAAGTATTCATCATACTACATTTTGTTTCCAAAGTATTAGAGAAAAGTCCAGTTTAGAGAAAAATATTCTTGGGAAGCCTTTGTATTTTATTTTTCAGCAATTATATGCAGTTCATGAACTGAATTTCTGATGCACAATAATGTGGAAGTCCTGTGCCATTGCTTTTCTTTCAAGATATGTGTTTGTGTTTGTGTGTCCTTAATTTTTCAGTCTGGTTTTCAGTAATTGATTTTGCTGATAATCTCCCATACACTAGTAACCGGATTCAACCTTCCTTCAATTAGCCAGGTTCATTAATAAACCATATAGTGTCATCTCAAGAATTATTGACATGAATTCAAAATAAATGCAGAGAAGAGATTACCAGTGCTGTACTCAGGTTTACAATCCACTATTAGCAGCTTCATAAATATTTAGGCAATATTTACATAATGCTGGATTATTTTATGAAAAAACATATGACCACACAGACTAGAATCAGGTTGACAATATGTGACTTTCACATATTGTTGCACTGCATCTTCCAGGTCTCGTCATCTATAGTGATGTTAGGCAGAGAAGAGGTTCAATACTGGAAGGCCACATGTTGTTCATACCTATCATAAGGCATTTTTCAGAACATCATTCTTTGTTTCCTTTTTTTTTAGTCCCTCATTATTAAAATATCACTACATCAGTGTCATAAAAAAGGCTGTTTTCTTCCCTAACAACAGTGACATAGCAGTGAACTATAATCAGGCCTCCATGCTTAGTAACCAGGGTTAAAAATATCACCTCTTAACTTATCAACTCTTAAAAATATCAGCGGTTACAGCAAACCCCCTTCCCATACTGAAGGAAATCAACAACTGGCAGATGACCTGAATGTGTTTTACTGTAGGTTTGAGAGCAAACTACTGCCACCCACCTCCACAATCCCCATCTCAGACACACCAACAACGGCCAAGCCTCCTACAACCTACCCCATCACATTGCGACCACCACCTCTGGTGATTACAGAGAATGAGGTGCAACGTCTATTTCACAGACAAAAGCCAGGAAAAGCACCAGGCCCAGACAAGATAACTACTTCTTGCTTAAAAGCTTGTGCAGACCAACTGGCCCCCGTCTTCACCCACATCTTTAATAAAACACTAGAGATGTGCTATTTTCCTTCTTGCTTCAAATGCTCTACTATCATCCCAGTGCTGAAGAAACCCTTCATCAAGGAACTGAGTGACTTCAGACCGGTTGCTCTAACATCTGTAATTATGAAGACCTTTGAAAGACTAGTGCTGGTCCATCTGAAAACCATCGCAGATCTGATATTAAACCCCTTGCAATTTCTATATAGTTAAAAATATTTCTCCTGCCTCCACATACATCCATTTTAAATTCATCTTATTCTATTTTATTATAAAATGCTAAGAGGGAAAGTAAAGAGAATCTTAAAAAAAAAGATTAAGAAAATATAATATCAACCAATTTAGCATATATCTACGTCACTTAAAGTCCCTT
>JANHGC010008340.1:30441-50667 GCA_027560395.1 Boaedon fuliginosus
CCTGACAATAGGTGGGGTAAAGGTTACAGTCAACTGTGTGAGTTTTGTCTAGCATACATTGCTTATAATTTTCAGTCAAAAAATTGGCATAATTCATATTACAATCTCAGACAAACTCAATAATCTCAGACAAGTTCAATAATCAAAACAAGAGCCTCAGTGGCACAGTGGTTAAATGCAGTACTGCAGTTTCTGCTGACTTGTTCAACAGGTTGTCAGATCGAATCCCCAGGCTCAAGGTTGACTCAGCCTTCTATCCTTTCTAAGGTCGGTGAAATGTGGACCCAGATTGTTGGGGGCAATAAGCTGACTCTTAATCTATCTATACATCTGATACAATTTCTCACCTTTGTAAGAAGGCAGAAATCTCTCTCTCTCTCTCTCTCTGTCAGTTGTAACATTATTTTCCACTTTTTAAAATGCACATTTCTATAATCTTCCTTTTTGATATACATTTTCTATATACCTTGTTACATTTTTATATCAACTGTCACCATATGAGCTCCTTTAAAATGTACTTAGACTGTGTGTGTGTGTGACGTGTGTGTGTTTGTGTGTTTGTAAAGAGATGTTTGCTTTTTTTTCTATGTAATTTCTGATAATATTTTTCTTGGATGTAACTTCTGCAAATACATGTTTTTTCCCCCAGGTTTGGACCAGAGTAGGATGGCCACTGTTGCTTTGCTATGATAGAAACCTGGATGGATCTTATAAATTCATTTGTATAGTCACGGTTAGCAGAATGCTTTAACATTCTTAGTTGGCTATTAAAGTATATTAGTATGAATACTTGGGCATTTAATAGTGATAAAGGTAAATATTTCCTTTTTGATGCACTTTTAATTTCTTTTAGAATCACTGAATAAGTCTCTGTCTGGATAACATTCCATAATCACAAAAAACATGACGCCACCGGAATGCTAGCTAGATGTATATTTTAAATCTTATAAGTATTCTTAATAATCATTTAAGTTTAGTAACAACACACTTGATTTTTATTAATATTTTGCAGAATACAATCAGAAGTGTATCGGTAATGAAGATGCAAGGATATTTATCAAATGACAACAAAAGCTGCATAAAATTCTTATTGTTATTTTATATACCATCTATTTGTCCTTTAGAAAATGCTTTCTGAGAAAAATAAGAATTCTTGTTCAGCAATAGGGCATTTTGATTTAGCATAGAAAATGTGATAGACCATGTTATAGTATTTATTTATTTATTTATTTATGTATTTATTTATTACTTAACTTATCACACTGTCAACTACCAAGGTTATCAGTGATTTACAAAAAGTCTTTTAGTGATAAAAAATAAAATAATAACAATAAAACAATGTGAGCTTTTATTTTGCCTCTTCTGTCTTCCGTTTACTTCAGAGTACTATGATCAAATAAATTGACAATTCCCCTGCAACATTAGATTTAAACTTTCTGAAAGAAGACCAGGAAGGTATTTGAGAGACATTTGGCACATAACACAAAAAAACCTGGTGAGGAACAAATAAGAGTAACATTATTTCAAGAACACTGCTGTTTGCCTAGCTGTTCCTGCTGATAGGAAATAGGAAACTATTTACGGACATTTTGCTAGAAACAAGACTACCCCCAAATGTGATGTTTGAAATGTCAAGGACATGATTAATAGATTGCTCAATTGATTGATTATATGTCATCAAGTCATTTTTGACTCCTAGTGACCACATAGATAGATTTTCTCCATGATGGTCTGTCCCTAATCTCTTCTTGCATTTTCCCAACAGTGCACTCATTGACAACATAACTTAGTCCATCTATTTTGCTGCTGGTCATCTTCTTTTTCTCTCAGCTTCCACCTTTCCCAGAAGAAGACCCTTTTCTAGAGAGCTGGATCTCTGGAATGGCATGGGATATAGAATGGGTCTCTTGGAAGCACAGGGGTATGACATTATTGTAATTATTTCACCAGACGTAACAATAATATTCAGTCCTTAGGTCTTTTGGCTGTAGATCTCCTTTCAGACATCATTGAAGTAATAAATAATGGTAATAACAACAACTATTATTATTATGGTTGTAAGTCATCTTTTTTCAGTGTCATTATAACCTTGAACAGTTGCTAAATGAATGATTGTAAAATTGAGACAACTGTAACTTGTAATCAGGCTGTTATGTCTCTTTGAATCTTAAATTCCCATAAGATCTTTACCTGTCCCCGCCCTGCCCCAAATCCTTCTCGACCTTGTGATACCAGTAGTTTTTACTACATTCAAATCCAAATTTCTAGCAAAGTTTCCACTGAATAATTCTGGCTACATGGCTATCACACTCTTTGTGATCAGTTTGTGAAATTTTGCTGTATTATTCTTCTTTCTTCAGAAAACAATCCACTTCAGAATAATTTCTCAATAAGCTAGGTCCCAGGCTTGGCCCAGCACTTTTCCTCCATAGATTTTCAGTAGTTGTTTCTGATTGTATTGTCAATATTTGTAGTTTCCTACAATTCTAAACCATTTTATTTATTTATTTATTTATTTATTTATTTATTTATTTATTTATTTATTTATTTATTTCGGTTTATACCCCGCCTCTCTTCCCCAGTCAAGGGGAATTTAATCCCAGCCTCAAGCAAACAGAGAAAGGGACATGCCAATCCTGCTGCATACTCACTGTGTCTGTTTCCCTCCAAAAATATTGAATGTAGCCTTCATAATTACACGAATTAGACCTATCAATGTTACATCTAAAATTGGATTAAAATAATTTATACCTTGATAACCTCACTTTCTTAAAACATGAACGCTAATTGGAAGTAGCATAAAGATTACACTGTTGTTGTCTACAAAGAACATTTATTTTAAATTACTTCATTATTCTTTCATTATTGTTTCTTAGCTTCAAGCAATATGTGGTGTTTCCTCTCCCCTTCCCTGTTATGTCTACCACATCCTCACCTTTAAAACCACTATTTTTGGTTTTAAAGCAATCCTTTCTGTGGGTTTTTAATTCTTGTCTACTACTCAGAGTTTCTAGTAAATGAACAGTCCTAGAACTTTAAATTATAAATGTTAATAATACTTTAAAACTATCTTTAAAGCTATTAAAATATCTGAACATTTTACTGTTCAGTAAAATCAGTATGGCAGATTGAAAATGTGATTAATAAATAATAAATCCAAAGAATGGGAAAAGTGCTAAAGACAAATTTGAATAATGGAAACTCTATCAAACCCATCAATATCTGGGCCATACTTTGATTCAATACACTGCTGGAATTATAAACTAGATAGAAGCTGAATTTGACTGAAAAACAAGAAAGCTAATGAATATTCATTATGCACTACATCCTCATGTGATATTGATAGATTATACCTGGCCCAAAGAAATGGAGGCTGGGGTTTACTTCAAGTCAAGCAAACCATCCAAAAAGAAAAGCATGCATAAGAAGATTACATAGAAGACAGCCAAGAACAACCACTGATGCAAATTAAAAATGGAAACTTACTGAATGTCCAGGGAAAAAAAACATGAATAGCAAAATAATATAATAAACACAAGAACAGAATGCTGGCAAGTAAAAGCATAATATAGTCAATTCAACAAAAGATTAAGAGGAAAGTGGATAAAAATAAAACCTGACAATGGCTTACAACTGGAATGTTAAAAAAAGAAACTGAAGAGTTGATTTTGGCTGCTCAAAAGCAAGCTATTTGAATTAAGCCAATCAAGCTCAGAACTGAAAAGCTGTCAAATGATTGAAAGGGCAAACTGTGCAAAGAACCGAAAGAAACAGTAGATCATATACTGAGCACATGCAAAAAGATCACACAAACTGATTATAAACAATGATATTACACAAAATGACAAAATGATTTACTGGAACTTCTGTAATTTATCTTGTGTCAGTAATGAAAAATTGGTGAAACAAAATTGTAAAGATAATAAAAAACGAACAGGTTAAATTACGGTGGGATTTCTGAATACAAATTGATAAAGTCTTAGCCCATTAAACATCAGATTTAAAAGAAAAAAGTGTGGATAATTAATGTGGCAAGGGCATAATGGAATAAAAGACAAAGAGTTGAAGAAGATCACATATTAAATCAAAATTGAACTATTATGACATAAACCAGCCATGGTGGTCCAAGGGATTATTGGCACTCTGTCTACCATACATTGACACAATTTTCATCTCTCAATTACCAAAGACCACACTGCTTGTATCCACATATTCTATTCCATTCTATTTCTAGATTTTTGGGAAGAACTCGATGCATATGAAAGCCAACGCCAGGTAAAGAAGTGGTACCTGAGGTTTCACATTTTTGTCTATGTAATAATAATGCTCATTTGTATCCCTGATTGCAGCAGCTTATAAGTAATAAATAAAACTAATGAGTAAAACCCAGTTTTCAGTCAAATAAATAAAGTGACAAATGTCATGCTTCTATTATTTGTTTCTATTACATAAAGCAGTGTATACAATGAAAAAGTAATCTCTTTCTAATTAACACTGCATTGAATATGTGTTATAAAACTTTCTGCTTTGGGAATACAGATTTAAAACAAACAAAGCCAGCTCTAAATATAGTGCTCATCTGGGACATTTCTTTTACTTCTGTTCTTACAAAACAAGATGCTCTGAATACTTCTTGAGATGTTTGCCTTCTGACCTCACCAACCACTTGTCTTGACTTCTGATAATAAGTAATTGGGAAATATAATTATAGAATATTCAGAACAAAAGCCATTGTGCTTCCTGAAATGAAGAATTTAATAGATTTTCTCAACAGTTATTTCCGTCCTCTTCTATTTAAAGCAGGCTTTATTTATTTATTTGTGGCTTAGATTAATACAATCAATTTCAGACTCATTGAAATTAATAGGTTAGCCATGCTTCATTTAAGTTCCATTAATTCCAGTTACTTTAATATGACAGGCAACCCATTGAATTGTGCTGAATCCAAACTCTTACAGTATAAATTTACATTGGAATATTTGTTTTCAAATTCCCATTGGCTTCAAAGGATTGTAAATAATTTAAAATGTTCTCAGCTGGGTATCCTTTATTCAGGTATTGTGAGCATGTCTCTTGAAGAACTCAGTCCCTCCAGCCTTTTTTTTTTTTTAATGTTCTGTGTTGGCATCTATACCAGTGGTGGGATTCTATTTTTTTTACTACCGGTTCTGTGGGTGTGGCTTGGTGGACATGGCTTGGTGGGCATGGCTATGCAGTCATGTGACTGGATGGGCCACCGCACACACACACCATTTTTTGCCTAGAAAGCCACCCTGAAGCCTCCTGGCAGCCAAATAGGGGCGTATGGAGACTCCTGGAAGGAGGAGAGAGGGGAGGGGAGGGGCTATTTGCCGGTTCTCCGAACCAATCAAAATTATTGTTACTGGTTCTCCCAAACCTGTCAGAACTGGCTGAATACCACTTATGATCTAGACCTCTTTATTAGCCAATTTTGAATTGTAGCAGGTGCTTTCAGCTGACAGAAGATAACCTCTGTCAGATATAGCTTGTTCCTGTTTCTAACAACTTTAATTGACTTTTTTAAATTTAGGGTTCACCTTAATCTAAAACTAAGTCAAAAATTTTGTACTGGACTCCTCACTAAGCTCACACCAATAAACTAACAATTTCTAGTCCTATCCAATGCTTTTTTTCCACAAAGTATTTCTATTCTTTTTCTGTATCTTGTGTCCAACTACAAAGTACAAAATACAATAAAGAACATCCTTGATTTATGACCATAATAGAATCTGCCTATTTAAGTTGCAAGTCATGTCAGTTATTAAATGAAGCGCTATTGTGATTGCCTCACTTAATGACCCCTGTCCCTGTTATCCCTGATGTGGTTGTTAAGTGATCATTCAGGTGGTTAATTAGAGCATGGGGTGCCTCAGGGTTTGGGAAGGGTGTGGGAGGCTTAGCAAAGGCATGCACTGGAGTATTCCCCAGTTCACACATGGCCTGTTCCAGGCCTCCCAATGACTACCCCATCTGCAGCATCTTATGTTCCACTTCCCATTCCACCTCTTGGAGTTCCCACAGCCCTTCTCTGCTTCCCAAAGCATCCTCCCAATTGCAGCTCCTCCAAAAATGGAGCTTGCTTCCAGGATGGCAGGCCATGCAGGCCAAAGGAAGGTGAGGAATGATGGACCTGCTCTCCTTTCCCAATGTGATCTCCAGAGCTCTGCAATGGTGCTCACTTGCAGGATGGAGCCATTCAGCCTCCACGGTGTAGGAAGGCCAAGCAGTGAAGCGGCCACTTCCAGAAGGAGATCTATAGTCCTGAAAAGATAAAAGACCAATTGGTGAAGGAGGTGGGAGGAGAGTCTGTGATCCAGCTGGGTGGGAAGCAGACCCAAGTCCTGTGGGGATCTAGTGGGGCAGGTTGGGGCAGGATAGTAGTGAGGCTGCTGCAGCATTTCTATGCTCACTCGTAGGGAATTTCAAAGTACCCAAATGTTATTTATGTGACTGTGGAGGTGCTATAGTAGCTGTAATTTTATGCAGGGGTTGTAAGCCTCTTTGTTCAGCACTATTTAAATTTCAATATTGGACAAAAAGTCATAAATTGAGGACTACTTATGGTGTAATGAATATGTATGTTTATATAAACATATGCACACAAACATATACAAAACCTATCCAGAGGAAGGAAAATAATTGACTACCTCTTTCCAGAAACAGAAAGGAAGCAGGGTTCAGCAGCTGTGGAATTATCCAGTAGCCAAAGGTACAGGCTAAATATCATCTAAGTTGTTATGAGAAACTAAACATAATTTTCATAAGCCACTATTGCAAAATAGGCAATATATAATCTTTAATCATAATCTTTTTCTAATCCAGATGCCAGCAAATCCAAAAAGAAGCACTCAAAATAACATGTCCCATTTTAACCCTGTTCAAATCAACTGACTTGATATTCCTTTTTATGTAAAACAGTCTTGCTCTTTAATACATTCTGATGATTGTTGTTCCTTATTCCAAATACCTTCACTACTTAAAATAGGCTACTTTGTAAATCCAGCAAAAATAAATTATTCCAATTCTCTCTGGGATTGTCATTTTTATTTCTTTCTTAATTTTTAAAACTCCATCCAGTTTTTTTATATCTAATGAGAAATCTTGTTCAAAATCTTGTTCGTGTTTTTGGATAAACTTTGTTGCATATCTTTTTCTGTAACATTTTTTCTGGGAACATACTGTATAACATGGAGCACAGCTTGGGTGATCTCATGTCCTGTCTTTGTCCAGGGATGCTTGAAGGAATTGATCTATTCATTGACTCTTTAGCCACAGGTGTTGGTTCCATTTTTGGCGGAACAATCTTCAGTCTAGCACTCTTCCCCATAAGCAATGTGAAGTAGTTATCTTGGAAAAATTTCTCCTAGATTCACAAGTTGTCTCATTAATTTGCAAAATGTAAGTACAAATGTTTCCAGTTTGTTCCAATTTGCACAAGATGTTACCAATGAGGTGGAATAAATATTTCATGAAAGGATAAGGTGTAAATGTATTTAAACATTAACACATTGCTTGACATTAAACTACAAAGCACATTGCATTCAGATTCAATACAAGCAAACTCCTATTCTGAACTCCTGAAGGTGAGTTAATTAGTAATTCCATAACTTTGGCATGAGGATTTGTACATTGCCTATAAATGTTCTGCAGTAAAGAATATTTATCTTGCAGCAATAAATATTACTTTGTGATCAGCAGCAAAGGTGTCACATGAATTTTCCACAATAAAGACATCATATTTTCAGTTACTATTTTCTGATAACTTATTATTTTACCCCTTTATCCCATTTTTGTCAGACATTATCAGCCTCCATTATTAACCTCTTCTCCAGGTTGGTAAAACTTTTGATGAAATGAAATGAAGAAATAAAACAATTCACGTATTTGTACAGCTAGCTTGTTTTTTTGTTGCATAAGGATGTCCTAAGACAGGGGTGTCAAACTCACATTGTCACGGCAGCATCACGTGACATATCGAGACTTTCCCCCCTTTTGCTAAACCGGACGTGGCCAGCACGTGACGCATCCGGCCTGCAGGCGGGGAGTTTGACAGCCCTATCCTAAGGTTCAATGCTCTAGTAATTCAGATATTCTTATATTATGAATAATTTCAAATTACTATGATTACAGGCACATTTTTGCTAGTGTGTCCAGAACTCTTCGTCACTAACATATCCTTAAAAAATGCACACTTTAAAATAACAATTACTTGTTTGATATTTTGTCTTAATAAATAGCAATACCAGCATCAGCTAAATATAATATCCCTCCTTCTTCTTTCTATAGCTCACCAGTATAACATAGGAAACTACTTCTCAAGATGTTAAATAGCTGGATGACTTTTACTACCCAGGAGGTTATTATGAATATCAGTGCTTCTCACTTCAGCAACTGAAAATTATTTTATTATTTACTTGATCTGAATAAAATATCCACATAGGACTGAAAAAAATATCCAGTTCTCAATATTATTTAAATATTCTAAGGGGAAAAATATCAATACATATTTTATATAAATATTAAAAAACAACTGCAAAATAATGATAAGGAAACACACATAAGTCTCACTAGCATTCAAAGAAGTCATTCCCAATTGGATTTAGGCAGTTTTCGTTTTTCTGTGGGATCAATCCTCATCCTATGAAAGAATAGTATAAAAATAAAGAGAAAAATCTGAAAAAAAGTTCCATGGTAGCAAGGGACAAGAGTTCCACTTGACCTGGGAAGAGAGGCAGGGTATAAATCTAATAAATAAATAAACAATGTCATGTAAACTCCAATATAAATTTACTGTATACAACCATGTCTCTATGAGGAAAGTTTATTTCATTTTTCATTTAGCATGGGAATCTCCAAATTGAGAAGATTACAACTTCCCAAAAGCAATTAACAAAAGCCTTTGCTCTTATAACTACTATACTAATTGAACTTCCATTTGTTGAATGAAGCAGTGAGGGAAGATTACCCATTTTCTCACTGAGCAAGGCCAACACTCTCTTATCGATTATACTGTTATATCATGATCCTTAATGCCATATTTAAAAGTAAAGGTAAATGTTCATATTCAAAATTATCACCTGTCCAATTCTATCTTGCATCTACTATATTACATTCTGAACCCCGATAAATAGGTGAAAAAGGGACTTGTCTTACTCAGTCAAGATGGCCAGCTAAATAGCAGAAAGAAGTTGCGGCAATTCTTACTTCAGAACCAGTACTTCAAATCTACTCCCAACTGGTTAACAACCAGAATGGAAATGATTTCTTAGCCCCTTCTGCTAAGATCATGCAATTACTTGAATCAGTGATAACCAGCATCAGCTTGGCACATACCACAGATCACATACCACTCCTGGTTGGAGAGTGAATACAAAGAAGCAAAGGATAAGTTACTGAACATTGCTAAGTAATACAAACAGACCTCTACAGAACCTATGGTATGTGAGATAATTAAAGCAAACAAACAAAAAAGTATACAAATAACTGTTGCTATAGGAAAAAGAAGCTGCCACTATGACCCACTGTAATTTTTTTTATCTAAATATGTTACTTTTGGCCTTTGACCTCCAAGCAATGCTCTCAATGTGAAAATCAATTTTATCACCATAGAAATAATACAAAGCAATATAGAATGATGGACAACTTGCTTCATTTTTTTCTCATTTTAAAAATAGATTTGTACAAATTCTTGAGATATGGTGAGCAACAATCATTGTGCCTCTTTACAAAAAAAATTGAGAAATCCAACAAATTATTGCCCAATCAGCTTGTTGAGTATAATTACTAAAAGTTTGTGCAAGGTATTTAACTGATAAACTAGATACTGTCTGGTTTCAGAACAGATTGTCCATCAACTGAGCTGGCCCCTTGAAATAAATAAAATGGAGGACTTAATGGAGATTTTTCAAACCTTTCAAAAGCAAATGAAGGGTGTGTTGGTCCACATGTGAAACACATTGGAGAAGCTCGGTGATTTGCAAATAGAGGCAGAATTTAATCAACCAGGGAAATTAACCAAGTTGCCTAGACATGCTATGAGCAAAAAATGCAAATGCAGACAAAAAAGACAAACAAAATCTGTAAACAAAAAATGACTGGAGAGTCGGTACAGCAGAAAACCTGATGCGGATAACACTGAATAGAAGAAGAAGCGAGATTGGCGAGCTCGAGCTCGTGACTATATGTGTAAACAAAAGGCATGAGGATGGGAGCATGGGATTGGCTTGCCAAAGCTGAGAATATGGAGGAGAATGCGGCAGCATGACAATGGCTAGCAACTGGCAAAAGAGAACGGAGAGGGGAGGGATTTGGAAATGCAAGTATTGGGTTACGTGAGCGATTGTACTTAAAAAGATAAATAGGTCATGTCTCTCTTTTTTTTCTTTTTTTTCTTTTTTGCTCTCCTTTTCCCTGGTTTGTGTTTGGTTTGCTTTCAAATCATGGAAAAATATTGTGGGACGTCTCGAGGACAGAAACGGGATATAAATAAGACTATGTGTTATCTTGAACTTGAGTGGGAGATATTGAATTTAATTTTTTACTGCTTATAAAATGAATTTGATGGGGGAATATTGTTAGTTATACTGTATTACATACATTTTAAAAGATAGAATAGAAAATGATTTAGGAATGATGAAAATGAAATGAAATGAAAAGAGAGAGGATATGAACTATGTAGGTTTGAACAATGAAAAAATGATTAAGCTCTCTATGTTTAACTAGAAGAAGAAAAGATTATGAGTTAATATTATGGGATATATACTTTTTATATGGAGAACTACCGGACTCTTAAAATTGTTGGATGGTGAAACTAATGATGTTATATCTGAGTTCTAAGACAACATTTACATTTTTGTTGCTTAAGAAAAAGATATGTACTATGAGATAGACAAGAAACTTGAGAGTCACTTAAATTAAAGTTTCTATGTATAATCGGAGGGAAGAAAAAAAAAGAATAATAGCTAATGTATTAGATTTAAGTTTAAACAATCAAACTCACGAACAATGGTAATAGAAAAAAAAATGGATACAATATGTTCTAATTTGCTATTGATGTACAAATACCCCCTGAATCTGGCCGCCTCGAGTTCCCCAAATTGGGCGAAGAGAGGTGGGATATAAATCAAATAAATCAAATAAATAAATAAATAAATCTACAAAGCGATCATATTTGTAACAAAAAAACAATAAAACTGATTCCCCCCCCAAAAAAAGAACAGATTGTCCATGATGAACTGGCCAGCTTTAAATTAGGAAGATCCCATTTAGAGGACATCTTTGTTTTATAGCAGTTAGCCAAGAAATACTTATCTTGTCCCACTCAAGCCCTGTTTCCAACCTCTGTTGATATTAAATCTGCTTTTTATTCAATTTGCAGATCTAGATTATGTGGAAAGTTGTGTTCATTCACAATAGATAAAGTGATCACACCTGCAAAGCTATACCTATTTTTAAGGATGTTCAACAAGGGTGCATCTTAGCACCTCAATTTCTTCTATCTCAATTTCTACATAAACTCATTTTTTTTGTTTCCATAACAATTTCAGAGAACAAACATATCAATTTTATTATGGGCAGTCCTCACTTACTGACCACTCATTTTGTGATTGTTTGAAGTTACAATGGTGCTGAAAAAATAACTTTACAGTTAATTTCGAACCATTTTCAACCTTGGTAGCATCCCCCTGTCAAGTAATCGCTATTTGGAGTCAGGATTCATTGCCTGTGTCTGTCTTGTGGGTTATTTTTATTTTCTGTTTTTCCCCTTTCAGAGCTGAGAGTAGAGCAAGGCCCTCTACTTGGCCAAAGCATTCCCCAATTACCATATGGTACCCAGGTATGCTTGTCCTTTAATTGTGCCCCTTTAAAAACAGATCAATCTAAATTATTCGGCCTAAATTATTGTAGGTCCCTCAAATGTTATGAGTGTATGAAGAAGGGAAGCAAAGTAACTAAAAATAAAGATAATTACCAGTTCAGTCTGTCTGATTTTGGTATAAATAAAATGTTTTCTCCAGATGGCTTGATTCTACATATACTAGGTGATAACTCCATCATAAACTGGAGAGTAATGATGTAAAACAAAATTCATTAGGATTATGGGATGCCTGGAGGGTAACTCTAGATATTTAAATGTTTCAATTTGTTCATTAAACAAACAAGATTAACTCAAGATACAGGAATAAACAGAAAAAACATGTCTTAAGATAATATAATAAAGTTTTATCAAAATTGCTGCAAGAAAATAGGTTGATGGTCTGTACTTCAGATACCTTTTTATTATGTCATTGATATAGAATACAATTTAAGGGCATGGAACTCTTTTTCTTAAAACCTCTATTTCAAAAAATGTTCTCATGAACAAGAATTCTATACTGTGTAAATTTATATTCTGTGCAAACCACGTGCTAATTTCACTTAACAAAAGATCTTCTGGAACTTAAATTCCCTAAACTCTCAATCTTGCTTTCTGTCATAAAGAATTCCTAATCCTTAAAGTAAAGAGTTTCAATAGGATATTCTCTTCTAATGTCCCACTAAATGACTATTTATTTTAGCTTTCATGCTGATCCATTTGTTAAAACTATTTATATATGTGATTGCATTTGTCCTTATAGGAAACAAGGTTGCTAATAGGAATCTGTAAAAAAGCTGGTGAAGAGTAGCTGAATGTGTAAACAGCTTTTTACAAAGTGGCATTAACCATTGACTTCCTGGGAAGCCATGACCCAAAACTTAAAGCTCCAAAGATCTGGTCCACATCATTAGGACTAATAGATTTAAATTCTTCCCAGATCACTGGGCAAGACCATGCTTGAGATTCCTCCATAAAACGTGTGCTACAAGAATCCAACCTTGAGTGAATTCAGTTTATTCTGATAGACAGATAGGACAATCCTCATAGTAGTCCTGTAAGTGTTCCCCTAACTTTCTTCACCAAGGATGCAGTGTATCATCTTAAAGAGGGCCACTGGCTAGCCACTGATTCAATAAGAGCAGAAAAATAACCAAGTTTTGTTGCGTCTATCACCACAATGTAATGCAGAAAAAAAATGGCCCTTACCATGCTTGGTCAGGTTCCCTTTTCATTTCCCTCCAGTGACAGCCTAGGGCCTAGGCATCTCTTGTGTCACTTCATCACCTAGAATTCCTGAAACCAGATGCTGCAACTGAGAACTCCAAGGCCAAAAAAGGAGTGATTTGCACATGACAAGAGATTGGTGTCAATTGATAGTGAACAAATTCCAATTAATACCTCCTCAGAATGAAAACAAGATCCAGTGTGCAACTTTCACTGTAATTCAGACCACACAGTTAACATGGATTGGATCTCTGGTTTCCATGAACTTGCAAGCAGTCTCTAAGTGAGGCAGAATTAAAGGATGTCACTAACTGTGGGGAGTAATGAAGGTGGCCTTGACACATATATAGGATTTATTGCTTAGGCAAATGTTGCCAAAACATTTTTAAAGTTTATAATAAGGTAACATTCAGAAGCAGGTCAGACAGATGTGCCCTAATTATAAGAAGAAGGAAGATGTGGCGCAGTACAATTGGAATTCGAAGATTTTGTTACTATTGCCAAACTCAATAAATGTAGCTTTGACTTGCTGTGGAGTTGATTTCTTGGCCTGGTCCAACTTATTGGGTTGATAATAATCCAAACCTTGGGAGCTCAATCTGGCCAAGGACATGAGCAGCTTCAGCAGGGAGGTTGCCACACAGCAGTGAGGCTGGTACACTAACAACAGTCCCCTCTGATTCCTATAGTCCAAATTTGTTGCCACAAAAGTCATCAATTTCTCTCTAATAAAATGCCTATGTTCCAACCGCAGCTCAACAACTGGTTCAACACACAACCTCTACCCATTTGCCCAGTTTCACCCAAACATCCTAACCTCACTTGGTCCTCATCTATTTTCCCTTCCTGAATAATTTTTCAGGCAGTCCAGAAAAGAAGCATAAACCATGAGAACAGACATTACATTTATTATAAAGTTATAGTAAGATAATTTTGCAAGTCTCAAATTATTTCTTCTTTTGTTTACTTTCTCAAAAAATAGGAAGGTACCCTTTTGAGTCTCTTCCTACGTTCCTTTTGCTTTTGTGGGCTGAGATACATACAAGAATATCCTGTTTGCATAGTGGTTGTCTAATCTGCCCTTTCTATCGTGTCCCAAGATCATTCCACATACTATTACAGGATCCCATTCAGCCATCCAAACATCCAATTATACCATCCATCAATCTGTACTAGCTTTACAAATGCTTCTGACACCTCAGGACTACCAAAAACATTTTTTGCCAATGTTTTTGTCTCTCTGTCTCTTCATGTCACACAAATGTATGTTTAGGTACCCTAAGGAAACAGAGCATTAGGTGAAAGTATTCTATGTCGATTCTAAATCTATTAAACTTATAATTCTAGCGATTTCAAAAATGGAATTAAGTTCAATTCAGGGCATCAATACTATAGTAAGAGGGTTTTCCTTCTTTTTCTGTTTTGTGTAGTCTACCACTTACTTAAATCTTAATGAACAATATAGTCATATTTTATCATTGCTTCTGCATTTTCTTGGTTCTGAAAGGCAAATAAAATCAGATATATGTTTTTTTTGTGGCCATATACTACTTGGATGATAGATTTTGAAAAATTCACATTTGCCTTCCTTTAATGATAGAAGTAAAATAATAATAATAAAGTACCCTGTGAGAAAATCTTGTATCATCTCAATTAGTTTACCCTTTCAGTATCATTTTGGGAGAGAGCTATGATGATGAATTAGGTTGTATGGAGAACAGGAAAAAGTAATAGCAATGTTGTTTCTAAGTTTGGCAGTGAACCTCTAGTTTTACTATCTATGAAATGTGGCTTGATGTTCCATTTTTCAATCTCTGATATTAAGAACTAAATGGCACACTCCTTTTTTCAAATTCTGTCATATTAAGGAACTGAGATCTGTAGTGTAACATCCAAAATTGATTTAATAAAAGAAATAAGGAGAGAAAATGATTTTTTAAAATATAGAACTATATTCTCTATTTGCTGTGTACACAGCATACAAAACCATGAATCATAGATCAGATTAAACAGATTTGGAATATTGAACTATGCAATATTATAAAGCAAATTGCAATAATGATACTTCGCTAGCTTTACATTAATTCCAAAGACAAACTTTCCCCATCATTCAGAAAAAACTTTCCCCATCATTTGGAAGTGTCTAAGCAAAATGGTCTTTACTCTGGCCCAATGTCATGCCCTCACTCCTCTCAGCTGTCTTTGGAGGCTGATACAGGAAGATTCTTTACCAGTCACTCTGGACAAAAAAAGATGTTCTCCAATGCCTGTCCTACAGAGACATTTGTATAAGCCTCATGCCACCATATACTGCATAAACACTCAGAACATGCAGGACAATTTTATACCACCCAATGTTTTCCAGATAGGCAACCCTATTACAAGTTACAATAGCAATAGCACTTAGACTTATATACCATTGCACAGTGCTTTCCAGCCCTCTCTAAAAGTCAGCAACTGTAAACAATCTGGGTCCTCCTTTTACCGACCTCAGAAGGATGGAAGGCTGAGTCAAACTTGAGCAGTCTTGTCAATGTTGTCAAGTTCTTGCAGCAGGCCTCAAAACTCATTGGATGATGACCCTCCCCATGCTATACGCTAGTTTTATTACACACTTAATTTGCCATATCAAAGTGCTTAGTAACTTGCCACAGTCTTCCACATTTTAATATTTTATGTTTTTCTATCCCAATCTACAGTAATGCTCCTACACATTCTGTTATATTTTTTTAGATTTTTTCTTTGTATATATACTTTTGCTTTTTATTGCTTATATCTTGTACATCTTCTAATTTTTCATACCTTTTTTAGATTTAGATTTTTATTTTTTCTCTTGATGTATTCTTTAATGACTGTATCTCACTTTTCTTATGCTGATCTAGGACAGTAATAAACATTTGATTTGACTTTTTTTCACAATGGACATATTCATCATGGGAATAGTAAACAAAGACAAAAAATGAAGTGGTATCCTGCCACAAATCACCATTATACAGTAAAATTAGAAAATAAAGTCAGGTAAAGTTTTAGACTACAGGTAATATCAGTTCTGTAAAAAATAATAGGCTTGTTTTTCCAACACTTTCTATTTGAAGCATGCACACGAAATGTTGAAAATGTCGGGATGGGATTCTAGGTCTGCTCCCAGTGAACTTTGCAAATAATTATGAATTGTATGATGGCTCTTATTCATTAAAGTCCTTGATGTAACAGTTTCAAAACATTAGTGCTGGATGATTTGCATTTAACATTTACTGTACAACCAAATAACTATTATTATATTAAAGGCATGGTGATTTATCACAACATAATTAGTAGAAAAGTCATGCATATAAATTAGCCCTATTTTCAGATGCCAAGAGTATCTCAGCTCCTGCTGTGTTAAGGAATGTGAATTCTTTTGCAAGATAATTTCACAAGTAATAATAAAAACAGTATAATCTACTTAGAAGATAACAGTAATAAAAACAATCTTTCTAAAGATTCAGTTCTTATCACGTTCCACACCAATCTTGGAGATGGATAGGAAATAATGAAATAACATTTTACAAGCCATTATAAGATGTCATATTATGATGTTATGGAATAATAACTCTGAGCATTCCTTTGCTGAGTATTCCTTTCCTTTCCTTTGGGTCATTGTTTGGGGGACATTTCCTTATTAGAGTCCCCAATGTCTTCAACAATGGCAAAGTTTCTAATGTATTTGAAAAGTTCTTAAAAATTTGGGGAGATATTCAAAATGTATCTGACTTGAAAGTATAACCCTTGTTGAACTGTATAACACAATGAAACCTCAGGAGTTAACCACAGGAAATGTTTTATGACATTTTATATTATGTCATAAAATCTTTTAGAAAATGTGCCAAAATTTCAATTCCATGAGAGTAATGCATCCTGGATTTTGGATACATTCTGTAAGTTATACTTCAGTTCAAAAATTCTTGCTCTATGATGCCCAATTTCACGCAGTTAAAGGTTATGGGAGCAATAGGTTTAATAGTATAGAAATGAAATAAGTGTATGGTAAAGTGTTTCAATATATTAATTAAGTCATATTAATATTTGGCAATTGCATGGAAGCAGAGTGCATGTACTGACTGCATCTCTTATTTGTATATGGTCAGCATGTTCACATTAGAGTATATGCTGATTGTGTAATATATTCCTAAATAATAAACTATGGGAATAAAGCACAGTTGAACCTCAGTTCGTGACCGCAATCCATTTCCAGACTTCGGTCATGAACTGATTTGATCCCGATCCAAAGTGACACTGTCTGCGCATGCACAGACAATTCTGTGCATGAGGGGATGTGGAAATCTTTCCACGCCATGTTTGTTCACCACCAGATTTTTGAGTCATGAACTGATTCAAAAATTGAGTGGATTTTTTGGTCGGAACCCAAATTGGTCATGAACAGAAGCGTTCACGAACCAAGGTTCCACTGTATACATTCTTGGGCTATTCAAGTATGTTTACAAAATATGAAATAAGCCCTGAATTTTACATGGCTATAGCAAATGAAAGGATATTTCCACTGGAAATATCAGCTTTCCTGTATATGTTTCCATGCTTAAAACATAGCGAGAATTTACAATTTGATCCCATAATTAATGTATTTTGGGAATGTACAATTTTGTTTTAAATTAAATTATTCTTTGTTCATTTAAAATAAGTAATTAGCAGGACTCCTGTGATTAGTGTCAGAATAATTAGCTAAAACCAATTTGCAGCAGCACTCAAAACTCATTGGATGATGACATGTGCTATAAACTAGATTGATTGAGAACCTAGTTCGCAATATCAAAATGTTTTATAACTTGATAGTTTTCCACAAACTACCCTTTTATATTCCCTAATTCCATCTAATGCTCCTACCTCATTTAGATTCTCCTATTGCTGCTTCAATAAAAAAGTGCCTCTCAATTGGGCAGCGTCTGCCCCAAACAGTGGCTAAAGATATCACATAAACTATGCATAGCAGACACCCTCCTGTCCCAATTTTGTTACAAATGCCTCTATATATTGCATCTTTGACAGCACATCTAATAAAGCCTATGAAGATTGTTCTTTGCTACCATGCCTAGAAGCTATTAATAGATGTACAGTTATGTACAGTAGGCAACTGATTTTCAAAATGTGATAACTTGCAATTAATACTGTTTTCTTTAAAGATACATTTTCGAGCCTTCTCAGTAATTTTTCTTAGCTTTTGCCCATCTAGAAAAATTTGGAGAAAGTAGTTCTTTTAAATGGTAAGTTCCATCTTCAGTACTGCAACCAGGTATCTAGAAAATATGTCATAATAACCATAAAAGTAGAACTATATAAACATGTAACCTTCAGCTATTTTAATTACACAGTAGACACTGACTTTGCCAGATTGTAGTATAGCAGACTTTAGATACAATGGACAAAATGTTACTTGATGTATGCATAACATTCTGTTTGATCTAATAGAATTTAAAGTCTGATACCCCTTCTTCCCAATTAATGCAGTAAATGAAATGTTTACTTGTATTAATTTTGTAATTATGGAAGACACATAACTTATGCTTTGTGATTTATCCCAATGGCCAATTTACCCATTTTCTTTCTTCTTTTTTTTGAAAAAAAGTTTTTTATTTTTTGTTACAAAAACATCATCACATCATTAAACTTTGCACTGCAGGGGGTTACAAATTATATATATTCAATAGATATTCAATAATCAAAACATTTCAACATTTTAACCATCATAATAATATTTCTATACTTCAATACTTTAACTATATCAATTTCATTTCTATATTTCTATCTTCTAAACTTAACACTTATGTTTCTATATTTCTATATCGATATCTTAATTATAATATATAATCATATCACATCGCTTTACTTTCTATACTTCTAATCTTTCCCCCACAATCTTATTTTCTAACCAGTTATAAAACGTATACCCTATCTTATAATATTCTGTATCTTCTTTCTCTCTGATCATCAGCGTTAAATCTATTCATTTCCGCACGCCCTACTATTTTATTTATCACCATCTCTTCACTAGCTATTGTTGGTCCCTTCCAATATTGTGCAAATACAATCCTAGCTGCTGTCAGTGTCTGGATCATGCATCTTATGATGCTTGGTGATTCTTGATGAATTTTATTTTATTTTTCTTCTTATGTACACTGAGCGCGTACACACCAAAGACAAGTTCCTTGTGGGTCCAATCACACTTGGCCAATAAAGAATTCTGTTCAATTCTTTTTTATCCTCTAGTTTAGAGCAAAGGGGTTTCTCTGCTTTCGTATGACAATTCCAAATATCCTATCAATCCAACAATAGTTCTTTTTTTTTTTTAATGTTAAGCTTGCTTTGTAGTTGAGGAACGCTGCTCTGTAAACATGTCCGGCTGGCTTACAATAATGTAATTACCTCTTCACTACAATTCAGAAGCTGTAGGTAAGTCATAATCTGGTTGCCTGGCTACTGACCTAGTTTAAAAGCAGAAGTAACATATTTAGCACATTAATGGAAGGACTCCACTGGTTAATACTGGTAGATTTTAAGCTGGGAAGAAGCCCCCAATGTCCTTCCCTCTAAAAACAAAATTGTATGATAAGAGGAAAGGAAAACGGGAACAAGGAAATGTAAAAATAAGGAGGTAGACAGCTTATAAAGATCCAATAATAAGTATATTTCTTAGAAGGTGAGTTTGGAGTGAAACAGAGCCCACCAGAGCTGGGTTGACTCTAACAAATTAAAATAAATTGAATACAGAAGGAATTCAACGTTCAGGGCCCATGGGAAGCATGACATCTATTTTATAAGTTAGGAAGAAAAGGCTCAAGAGCAGTTTTTCCCACCTCCCACATCACCTCGGCTGCCTTACAAATTTAGCTCACAGGTAAAATGGAGATTCTTGGTGCCTTCTCCCCACATCCCACCTCGTGTCCGAGCTGAAGGCAGTAGATGTTCATTCCTGCCGCAGAAATAGCTTAGGTCGCAAGATGGTGGTTCAATGCAGCCCTGCAGTCTCTGCCGACTTGGTTCAGCAGGTTGTCGGATCGAATCCCGCCAGGCTCAAGGTTGACTCAGCCTTCCATCCTTTCTAAGGTTGGTGAAATGAGGACCCAGATTGT
>JANHGC010008341.1:0-11013 GCA_027560395.1 Boaedon fuliginosus
GGCGGGGTATAAATCTAATAAATTATTATTATTATTATTATTATTATTATTATTATTATTATTATTATTATTATCTGTAAGCTGTTTGACTGTGTGAATATTGTACTAGCTTTATACACTTCTTTTTTTTAATGGTTTTCATTAAACATTTTAAGAAAAGAGAACATATAAAAAACACAGAACAAGTAAACAATAATAAAAAAAAAACAAAAGAAAATCCAGTATTTTACAAGAATGACGTGTTTGCTTCATTTCTACTCATGGAGCATCTATCAGTTTATATTAGTACAATTAGACATTTTACAATTTCTTCATACTATCTTTGCTAATTTAACTTTCCCTCTCCCCTTCTATATCTCCAATTAATCTTTCCATTTTCTTTCCCTTCTAACCGTAAATACAATGCATTCCAGCTCAAATAGTAGTCCGTTTCCCCGTTGTCTTTAAGCTGTAGTGTCAGTCTCTCAAGTTCGGCGCAATCCATAATTTTGACAATCATTTGATTTTCTGTTGGAAGATTCTTATTTTTCCATTCTTGTGCGAGTATTCTGGTAGCTGTTATTATATGTATTATTAAATACATTGTTTTTTTCTCATATTTTTCCAATAAAATTCCTATCAGAAAGGTTTTTGGTCTGAGTTCCAATTTAAATTTTGTTATTTCTTGTATCCATCTTCTCACTCTAGTCCAATAGTTTTAGCCCTAAGGCACGTTCACCACGTGTGGTAATACAATCTTTGAATAAAGTCACACTTCCAACAATTTGGAGCCAATTTGAAAATATTTTTGCTAATCTTGCCGGTGGTAAATCCCATCTGTAAACATTTTCAGTAAATTTTCTTTATATGATGTTGCCAATGTCATTTTATAATTCTTTTCTCAAATTGTTTGCCACATATCTAAATCAATCGTGTACCCAAAGTTTTTGGCCCAGGCAATCATATTTTCTTCGACAATTTCCTCCTCCATCTTCCAATTTAATAAAAAGTTATAGCTTTTCTTTATTATTTTTTCCTCATTTTTTAGTATCATCATATCCAATTCTTGTAATTCCCTTGCAATTCCCTGAGTCTCTCTATCTTTTTTATATTTTGCTTTTATTTGCGCAAAAGTCCACTGGGTGGTATCTAATCCTTGATTTTTGAGTTCCTGTTCTGATTTTAATTCTACCCTCTCGTTTAATATTTCTTTATATGTTGGTTTTTTTCCTGGTTCCAATACATTTGGGTACACGATCGCTTCTACTATGGAGGTCCAATTCGGTATTTTTTCATAATATTTTGGTTTTAGTTTTAGCCAAATTTCCAAAGTGTTTTCCTTACAAGGTGACTCTAAAAAAGTCCAGTCGGCCTCACTTTATCATTCCACATGTAGGTGTGCTAGCCTAATTGAAGATCATGTCCTTCTATCGTCAATAGCCTAGTATTTTTTAGTAGCATCCATTCCTTCAACCAAATTATTACTGAGGCTTGATGGTATAACTCCCAATCCAGGAGGCCAAACCCACCGCTCTCCTTCACTTCTTGCAACATCTTTAGTTTGATTCTCGGTTTCTTTGTACACTTCTGATACATTTTTGACCTATTATAGAATTGTGTCTTAGTAAAGGGAGGGCTTTTTTTGCCTCAGTTAATGTTTTAAAAATAAATACAATTCACACAGACATACATATGTATATTGTATAGTAGTTCGATATATATTCAGTGTGCTTTACTTCAAAACACTGGTAACAGGTAGCTTAACTAAATAGAAGCACACAGACATCAGAAACAACAGTTCTTTACCACAAGAGTCAGGTATTTTCACAATGTGTGGTCAAAAATGTCAAGATCGCTGTTGCAATAATATGATCAAAATTCTGCTTATGTGTCTGTGTGTGCATTAGTGTGTGTACATCACAAGTGTAGTGTACATTTTAAAAAGTGGAACATAGATTGCTCCATTGTTCCATCTTGGCATTTTTGACTACATACTGTGAAGGCCTGTAGTAGGCATTCTATTAGTTGTGAAAGCTTTGTTTGTCCAAGTATCTCAATAGATTATGGCACCAGCATACAAATTTATTTATTTATTCGATTTATATCCCACCTCTCTTCACCCAATGGGGAACTTGAGGCAGCAGAGGAGAACTCTTTAGGTGACAGAGACGCTACTTAATATTTTTTCCCTCAGGGCCAGCAGTATCTACAGGAAGGCAAGTAGAGATTAAACTAGCAGAATTGTAGCATTGCAAGGGAAACCTTCTTTTCTATGTGTGTGGCGTGCATGGCACAAAGAAGCAGAGTTTTATTGTGTCACTGTAATGTTGTTCTTGTCATTCTGCACTGTAATGTTGTTCTTGTCATTCTGCTATGTACACTTTTTCTCTGAATCCAACCTTTTGCTTAAATCTAACATGCAATGTAGATTATATGCAAGAGATGCCTTGCTCTTCAGAAAGATTGGATGGAGGCAGGAGTGTTGACAATCTTAGTTTAGCTTTGTGATTACCAATCCAAATATCTTTTAAAAAACTATTTTGTTCTTTAACCATCTTTTCTTCCCCAATGTCCAACCTTAGGCTAGGACATGGCTTTCAAGGCCATATAAGGTTAGGAATTTAAGATTATTCAAGGCTAGAAATGTGACATCCTAAAATATGATATATTAATCCACAAAATTGGAATCAAAGATGAGTAGAATATTGAATAGATTTTCAGAGAGATTAATCTACCACCCAGTAGGAATTGGAATGAGTAAAGAGAGAGGAATGCAGCCAAATTAGAAACCAAGTAGACTACAAGGACTATAAATAGATAGTCAGAGATGAGCATCTGGAGAAAAGTCTGAACATCATGTAAGATTAAAAATATTTTGATATTCCAGCTAATATACAACAAAGACTAAATCTGACCTAGAAATATAGTGAAACCAAACTGTGGGGTGCAACTGTGTCTAGAGAGCATAACTGAAAAATAAAAAGGTCCATTTTTAATTAACTTTAAATTCCCCCCTTCCTGGATACTGGAATTGGGTATGTGAGGAACTGAGCATAAATTCAGAAGTTGTACACTGTACATAAGAGCTATATATTCCTTCATATTGCATGTGTATCTTCATTCATCTACTCATGTATGTGCATGAAATGACAGAAATAAATGCAATGTGATCCTCAGCATGTTACCCACCATGCAAGGTCATATTTATGCACAAAAAGATAACCCATCTCTTATGAAATCATAGTTGTGAGTGCTCTTATAACTTGCTATTATATATAAGAGTTTTGGGATAAAATATATTTCAGCATCCATGGATGGCTTTCAACAGCTGAAGTTAATAAGCTAGTTCTGAGCCACTACCAGTTGTCTTATTGAGGCATTGCAAATGTTCCAAGGCATTGCAAATTTCACTCAATTTTGTCTCTTAAACTCTCACCCAAAAAAAGAAAGAAATGGGATCAGAAATTATGGCTCCATGATTTTGATGAACTTATAACATCAGGTAATGGGAAAGAATAATGATTAAATCTGATTACTGTTGATGGTGGCATTGAATTATTGTTGATTCTTAGTGACCACATAGATCAAGTTTGCTTTAGTAGGATAATTCAGATTTTCTCCAACCTGGTTTTTCATGTCTACTAATGATGCACCCATTAATGCTGTTATTAAGCCTAGTTGCACTCACCCTCTTTTATTTCTAGTCAATTGTACTGCAATTTTCACAAAACTCCCTTTAAAAATTATCAGAAAATGCAGTTTAAAGTGGCAGAATAATATTTCTTCAAGGCTGCTACAACTGCACTTGCTCTTAGTTTGTATAAAGAAAACTCCAAATTCTTTGTACCAAGACCTAGATCTTATCCTGATATTTGCACAAGGTTGCAAATAGATATAGTATTTTGGAACAGGCAGGCAAACATATCCCAATACCTGTTTGCTTTTTAAATTTCTGCACAGTCAACATAAAGATCTGAAAAGGGTATAAGGGTTTGATTTGATTACATCTACAAGGCACTCAGAATTGGGAAGACTGGTTTATTCAGATGCTTATCATTTGAATGTCATAGAAACTGTAGCTTTAAACTAGCATATTGTATTTGACAAATTCTTGGTTCAATTCTATGCTTTTAGTGTGACTTGGGATTTAGACACAACAGTTCCTGAACTGCTTGTTTTACTAATCCACATCACATGCAGCCGCACAGTTTCTTTTTCAATAATTGTCTTGAGCTGCCACTGGGATAAATTTACTATTCTGTTGGCTGTGTTGCACATTAATAATTCAAATATATAGGATAATATATCAAATATACTTAAAATAGTGCAAACTTACCACATTTTTATGCGACTTTAGAATTGATGGCATGGCAATGTTTTAAATACATTCAAAATCTTATATATATTTAATGATTGCTGTACTTTGTCATAACATCCATTTTTAATTATCACTAATATTGAGTAAGTTGCTATTATTCTTAAACTGGTTTTATATACTGTCAAAGTAGTTGAATTACCACCATGCACTATTTTTTAAGCATAGCATTTCATAAATGAAGCCTTGCAAGGATTACTCCAAATAAGGAGATAATGTTAAACTGCAGCAAGAGGAGAGTTCACAGAGATTATCTGTAATTAGAGAGACATATGGGAAAAACTGAAGCTCCTTCCTGGGCTTTTGAAGCAGTAAATGAATTCAGATCTGGTTTATAGATGCATCCCACCAAGTCCAATCTGCAATTTACTGATTTAGCGTCAAACTTTATTCTGCTTTGCCTTGGTTTCCATAAAATAGCATATTTTTCAGGAAATATGTTTATTTATTTCAGTTTAATAACTGTTTTTAACATAGCCATAATTTCATAAACAAATTTCTGATATCTCTCTCCTACTCTTATTTAATCTGCAATGTTCATACACTATAAAATTTAGTGAAGCAATAATGAAAATTGGACATACTGAATCAGGGCATCCAAGTGCTATATAAACATTTTACAAAAATCTAGGATAGATAGACAGACAGAAAGACAGACAGAGTATACTGAATGTGTAACTTATTTGTTCCTAATTTATATGATATTAATTATGGAATAAGTTATACGAAAAGGTTTCTTGGATGCTGATAATATAACTTTGACACACGTTTAATATTTTCAGATATACATATGCTTTTCAACTGCAAATGTACTAATATGGAAATTTACAAAAATTGATTCTCCACACCTTTCTTATTACCAGGTCTTGACATTGGAAAAAATAAAATATTGATGCAAACACTCAATAGACTGAAGACCTGATGTCACTTGTGACTTAATGAATGGTTTACAAGTATAGATTGTGAATAGTTGATTTTAATGAAATATATAATATATCATTGCATGTAATATATTAATTATACAATTATATGCAATTATTATATACATATGGTGCATTTAGATATATATCTAACCTTTAGATTGTTAAAAAAAATGCCTTCTACTGAATCAGTTCATTGGGATCATCTAATTCAGCATCTCTCTCTAAATTTTAGGTGGGTATCTGTCCCAGTTCTGCTTAGAGATGCTTGCGCCTGACCATAAAACCTTCCTTGTGCAAACTATGTGCTTTATTGATGAACATAAGACTTTTATATGTTCTCATAAATTGTCCTTACTAAGAATGCTAGCAGTTTTGGGGAACAAAGTTCAGTTTGGACTGAAGTCAGGTAATTCCTTTTCAGCGCAGAGGAATAAATGTACACAAATCTCCCAACAGAAAGAATAATAAATCAATTGGTAGGAAGAAAAGAAAGAATTTTCACCTCCCATTTTACTTTCCATGGAATGAATAGACAACCTAACTGGGCTGAAAAATTCCAGAACCACTAGATGTTGATTTAGAGGTACTGTAGTTTTCTCTCTCTCTCTTCCCCCGCCCCCAACACCTAGTGGATATCTAAAGTTTTGTAACTATAATATCGTACCTCCTAGCAGTTAACAGAATTTTGATTACTGGGAAAATCCACTTCAAGTTTGGGTTTGATACAAAAAATGCTAGGCACCCTGCCTCAACCTCTCCAATCAAAAGCGTCAAGGTAAGCCTTTCCACTTTCCCTGCCTTTTGTTCAGTGGAAATGCTTTCTGCACACATCATCAATGGCCAGCAAAGTGGCTGATTCAATGAGGTGTGGCAGTTCTGATAAGGCACTAAGAGGTGGGCAACTGTTTTTCACTTAATGGAACTATACCAAGGAGTCATTTTGTCAAGACTTGATGGAAGCAAAACACTCCTCTGAGACTTTGCACAGCCAAAGTGAAAAGATGTATGTGTGGTATTCAGCTGTTCATCTGATGCACATTTGTTTGCATCCACACTGAGTTATTATTGGGTTTCATTCTTTGTCAAGAATAGAACGTTTGCAATTATTCACTTCTGAAAGCAAATTAGCAAGTTTTGTATTTTTCTTCAATGTTTTTGGCTGGCAACTGAATTTTAATTAAACTATATTTTGAATAAGAAATAAGGGAAGCCAGTAGTATTGGTTTAACTAGTGTCATACAGTACTTGTTTCCAAACTAACACAAGAAAAATCCTTTTTAATTCTCATTCCCAGTGTGAAAATTAAGGAACAGAGAAATCTGGAAAAAAAAAAATCTTCGTTGCTGCAAATCTGCTGTTCCATATTCACCATTATTTGTGTTGACTTGGTTAGCAGCTGAAATACATAAGTTCCATTATTGTTCAGGTCACAAAGAAAAGGGAGAAAAAACACTTTGCCTCTGGCATAGCTGAAAGATAAATAGGTGCTTGATAGAGAGAGTTTTGATATTTTGTCATTCTAGTGTCATTCATTTCCCAAGGCTTTTGGGTTTAGCAGTCCTATTACTAAACCAAATGTTCCAGTCTCAAAGCGCACTAGTACATGCTGTACTCTCCAAATCTTTAAGTAATAGGAGAAAATTAATTGACACTAGCCCAATTACTAGTCTAAATTTCTCTGTGGATTGGATACATGGCAGAAAAGCACTGAGATGTTAGCATCCTTCAGATTCATAGACTCTCCCAAGCTGGCCTTACATAACCAATCTATGTTGTTACTATTAGGAAAATGCAGTCTTATATTTTTTCCCCTCCTTTTATTATTTATTATTTTATTTATTTATTTTATTGGATTTATACCCCACCTCACTTCCCCGGTCACTTCCCTGGTCTTTGCTTTTGTATCTTCATTTCATTACATCCCCCCACCACCACGCATATGGTCAAGATCCAGAAGTTTCTTGACAGACTTGAATGCTAGGCCAAAAAATGCAATTCAGTGGTAAGAAAAGTAATGTTTTATACTTAGGCAAGAAAAACCAAATGCACATATATAGAATCGGTATTACCTGACTCAGCAACAATAACTGTGAGAGGGATCTAGGAATCCTAATAGACAACTAACATGAGTCCCCTTATTTTGGGCCCCAAAATAAGCATCAGGCCTTATTTTCAGGGGATGTCTTACTTGCTTACTTTAGGACCACCACAGCCAGGCCTCCCATGGCCCGACACCTGTCTTGCCACTGCCTGACTTTTATGTGGCCGCTTGTGGCCAAACACCACAGAACTTGTTGTGCAGGTGCCACTCCTCACAACAGGATTTGTGGTGCATTGCGCTGTTACATGTGCAAGTGACAGTACTGGTGTGATGTGCCATGCAGTTCCACGAGCGGTGGCACTGGTGCCACAAGCCAGGCAACATCCTGCTGTGAGTGGTGGCACCAGTGCAATGAGCCATGCAGTGTCCTGCCGTGAGCGGTGGCACTCGTGCAATGAGCCATGTGGTGTCAGTGGTAGTACAGGAATGATGTGCCATGCGGCATCTGGCCACAAGTGACCGCAAGCAGCTGCAGAAGAACTCAGTCAGCAGCATCACAGGTGTCAGGGCATGGGAGGCCTGGTTATCTTAATGTAAGTAGATGTGGGGTGCGTTGGGTAGCTCCATCCCCCACCCCCCACCCTAGCTTGATTTTTATGCATGTGCCACACTCCATCTCGCCAACTAGATGGTGGGCGGAGCTTAACTAGGGATTATTTGGGTTAGGGTTTATATTAGGTGCAGGCATGAAAATCAGGCTAGGGTTTGGGTTTGGTTTTGGGGTAGGTCATATTTTGGGGGAAACACGATACTTAAATATGAGCCAGCTGTGTGCTGCAGCGGCCAAAAAAGCCAATGCTAGGCTGTATCAACACAAGGATGGTATTAAGATCATGTGAAGTATTAGTACTACTTTGTACTGGTTTGGTAAAACCACATTTGGAATACTGCATCCAGTTTTGATTCCTACAATACAAAAAAAAAAAGAATTGAAGCTCTAGAAAGACTTCAGAGAAGAGCAACAAAGATGATTTGGATGCTGAAGGCGAAATCATATGATGAATGGTTGAAGGAACTAGGTATTTCTAATTTAATGAAGAGAAGGATTGTGACATGATAACAGTCTTCCATTGTTGAGGGTCTGTCACAGAGAAGAGAGGGTCCACCTATTCTCCAAAGCACCTGAAAGCAGGGTGAAAAGTAACATGAAAATAAATCAAGGAGAAAAGCAGCCTAGAATTTAGGACAAATTTCCTGACACTGAGAACAATTAATGGAATTTCCTGACACTGAGAACAAGTGCAATGGCTTGCCCCCAGACGTTTTGGATCCTTCTTAACTGGATGTTTTCAAGAAGAGGTTGGACAACCATTTGACCATTTGTCTGGAATGGTAAAGGGTCTCGCTTTTGAGCAGGGGATTAGAACAGAAGGTCCCTTACTATTCTGTTATTTTGATGTATCTACCTAGGAAGTTGTTCCATGATGCTATAAGTTTTCAACTTAAATTTGTATTAACTTAGAATTATTTTACTTGTTTGTGGAAAATTATGCAGTAATCAAATATAATGTCCATATAGCAATTCCTTACCTTGCACCATTGCTTATATCCTAAGTCACTATAGTTGCCTGGTTTCCCCACAAGGTAAATTGAATGGGCCCAGAATGAGGATTGGTGGGGAGAGGGCGCTTAAACTTTAACGTCGTTTAAAAGGATGTTTCACACAGGGTCTGGGAGTGAGATGAAGGTAGGGGAGAAAAAATAGTATTATCAGGAAATGTTTGATTTAAATAAAAATAGTTCCAAGTTATATTATGGCTTTGGGGAGTAGGTTTGGATTTTTTTTCAACTTTGTTTTTATTATAAACGTCTGGGGATCTTTGTTACAGAGAACTTAGAAATACAGGTAACAAATAAATAATTTTAATGTACATCTTGTCTTCATAGCAATCATGTAAAATTTGTTAGAAGCTGCAGTGACTATATCAACTTCACCCATTAAATTTTTCAGTTGAATGCACTCTGATCCTAAGCCAAAAACTGCAACATATATGGAGACCAATAATGAAGGCAAATTCTGCTCTGTCTGTATCTACAGTCCTTGTTTATTAATAAAAATATCAGCTTTTCTAACGGATGTAAGAATATACTTATTAAAGCTAAAATTTGCTCTATGATGTAGGGTTATATCATTAAAATGTTTAAAAGCTTAATGTTTCAGACTGATAAAATTGAATGTCAGCTGAGAGAGGGAAATTGTCTTCTTATTGTAATACAATATGATGAAATGAATTTGCTTTAAACATTAATTCAAGGGAGAAGAGAATTTGGTAGAAATTCTCATGGATAAAATGGAGTGTGCTTGCACTTATTACAAGGTGGGCAAGAAACGTGTTTGAATGTCCTGCATTTCATCTTACTTGGGTGTAATTACTTTTCTTTCATACCTACATTTTGAATAAGCTACCCCAGAAAATCATTACAGAAGGAATTGCAATGTTTGTTATCAGTGCAAGAAGCTTTTCTTATTTCTTTAGCAGTGATCCATCATAGTTTCTTTGATTAAATTCTCTTTCTCATGCCCTGTCTTTAATGGAGCTGAAGGGAAAACCCTCCCTCTCTCCAAACTAGGTAAATTGGAACTCTGGAACCTTTTAGTTGGAAAATTACTATGAGCGGTTTCCAGTTTAATTCACACCCAGAATATTCCCAATCCCACCTCCCAGATCAGGCAGAAAAACACACTATTCAGTTCAGCCAAAAAAAACCCATATTGTTCAATATTTATTTATTTACGTACTTAGCAGCAGAAAACTAGCAAAAATGGGATAAAAGGCAGGAAAAAGCAGGAAAAGAAAAAAGATAGCCTTGAACAACAAAGAAAATATAAAAGGACGCAGAGTTTAAAGTCAACAATCTAAATTATTTATATCAGGAGTTTTCAAATGTTTTAAGGCTGTGGAACCTGTTAGTTTTTTAAAAATAACGATTTTCAGAATCTCCAATCAACAGGCAACATTCTAGTGACAGAGAATTGTCTGAGTTAGAGTGAATTATTTTATCTCATGGAACCCCCGTCAAGTTCTCATGGAACCCAATTGTAGGAAGCCCCTCTCCCCAGAATAAAATATTCTTTATTCTTAATATTAAAAAGAGGCAGAATAGAATATTTCCCCTTAAGGAGAAGAGGAGAGACAACTTCTTAAAGGCAGAAAGCATCCCCAGTCTTCCTACTATAGGAGAACAGCCTCGAGCAGAAACCTAAAGAGGCTAATCTTTAGGAATGTATATTTTGTATCCGTTCAGAAAGCTGGGCCACTCTATTCATAAGCAAAGAGCAGCCAGAAATTCTAAGAAACTAGACAAGATTAACTCAGAGAAAGAAAACATCTAGGATTTAGAGCCAGCCATGACCCCTACATGACCTCACAGGAATCTGGCAACAGTCATTCTTGCACAGGAACAAGCATCTCAATCACAAAGCCCCCCAAAATGTATAAAAGCCCACCTACTCTCAACCACATTTTGTCAATCACCCAGAAACATTCAGCTTTCGCTGAAGTTTCTGGCTTCCAGATAAACACTGAGCCTCGCAGTGGTTAAATGCAGCACTGCAGTCTCTGTTGACTTGTTCAGCAGGTTGTCAGATCAAATCTCACCAGGCTCAAGGTTGACTCAGCCTTCCATCCTTCTAA
>JANHGC010008341.1:26543-40121 GCA_027560395.1 Boaedon fuliginosus
TACAGGATTATCCCTGTAAAGTGGAAAAACAAAAACAAAAGGAGATTTCTTCTAACAACCGGTTCTCTGAACTGCTTTGAAAGTTAACAACCAGTTCTAGAGAACTGGTGCGAACTGGTAGAAACCCTTCCCTGGTTCCGTCCCCATTTTCTCCTCCGCCATTCCTCCTTTCGGTAGCAACTTCTTTTCCCCTTCGTTCACCTCTGGTCTCTGCCAATCCATTCCTCCTTTCCTGGAACCTCCAATACCTCATTTTTCTCCTCCTCCTCCTCCAAAACCTTATGTTTTAATGCCATTATCTTCTGTCCCAAATCACGAATGGAGTCTAGTGAACTTAACATTGAGGCACAATCCTCCCACGTTTCTGCAATCTTCATTCCAAGTTCCATGGGCTCCATTTTATAATTTTTTATAATTTCAAAATGTTTGTCAAAACAGAAAACTCTGCAAAATTGTTGAATCATCAATAATAGATCGCTCACTCATGAATTCCTTCCAATTAAGCTGTCTTCTCTCCTCTGCAAGCATCAAATTAAATCACAGAAAAAACTAGCTCCTTTTTAACTTGCAAAAAGCTATTACCACTGCCAGTCCACTCTTGCAAGATTTCTTTTGTATATTAATTCTGGAGGTTCACACTCAGTTTTTCTAGTATTCTCATCCAATTACAATCCAGCTCTGTTCAGATCTTCACACTCATTCTCCAGCACACTCTTTGTCCAGGCTGGTCAAAGTCCGCGGATATCCGCCGCACAGCTGTTCTGACAGAGTGCTTGCAGAACTGCACCGAAGTTTCTGAATCGATCGCGCGCAGCGCGCTTTTGACAGACATTCGGAAAGCATGCCCATGAAGCGGGTAACCAGCGAACCGGGAGAAACCCACCCCTGGTTGTATACTTTGAATCTGTGCAACATTTGCACAGAAGCCTCTGCTACCTAGTAGAAGGGCCAGAGCAGGCTATGGGACAGTTATGAAATACCTCAAGAATACCTCATGAATAGAGATGCCTCTATGGTGCAAATTGCCTTGCTGAAGACAAATTGTAACTGCCACTTGCAGGCCTGATCATCACCTTCGCTACCCTTAATTTCAAATATTCCAAAGTTACTGAAATTCTGTCCTGTGATCACTCTTCTTCTAAGTACAACTGGCCACAAAACTTGCAACATTAAATTGAATATACATACAGCCATTTTCAAAGTGAACATCTGAAAGACAGAAAGTTTATCTGCAGTCAGCAGGAGATTTATTTTAAATTCACAAAAATGCCTTATTTGACGTGAGGGATGGGAAGCTGGAGGCTTTGAAATAAAGCAGAGCTGCTGCTATGTTTAATGTTAAGAATAAACACTTTTCATCTTGCACATAGCTTACAGACATTAACTAATCAACCCTTACATGTACTGTGACAGTTAAGGAAGAATCATTTTCTTCATTGTGCAGACAGAAACCTAATAATTTAAGCAAAAAGACAATAGTTGTTATAAACAGAGCACCATGAACCAAAACCTTCAACCACATGTGCTTCAAATACAAGATCCTTCAGTTTTCCTAAAATTCACTTTATTTATACTAAGACAGCATGACATTCAGACAAGACATAGGAGAAGCCTAACACCATCTTCCTTTGAATTGGCTTTCTGAACTTTTCCAAGTCTGGTCACCATGTAATCAATATAATTCTGGGGTCTCTTTCGCTTAACAAGTCCAGCTACCTGATAATAATGACAAGATCACAGATAATTGTGTCTTTGTTTCTTTGTGATTCAAAGATTGAAGATTAAAGGGTTCCAAGAAAGGGTCACTATAGACCAGGGGTGTCAAATTCACATCACCATCACATGATGTATCGGGATTTCCCCCCCTTTGGTAAACTGGGTGTGGGTGGGGCCAGTACGTAACACATCCAGCCCATGGGCTGCAGGTTTGACACCCCTGCTATAGGCTGTAAGGTTACTGGTGCAACAACTGACAGTGGTATCTAGGTTGTCTAGGTTATTGCCATTGCAAGTATATCACACTAACCTTATAATTGGACATTCTGCATAATTTTATTTAGCTAGACAAACAGAGAATAATGGAGGTCCAGCATTGTTCCAACAACTTTACTCTGTTTGGATTACAATTGCAAGGCTAGCCTTCAATCTGAGTGTCAGCTTTAGAAGCCATTTTTCTTAGAAGCTTCCATGCTGCCATATGTTAGTGCCTGGGAAATTGGGAAGGGGGATTTTAGAGAGTGATGGAAGTTTAGACATAACAACATTCTTCTGAGTCAAAGACAAAGAAGAAGATCCTAAACTGGGATAGGAGTGATTGGAGGAAGGTCTCCATCTGGGACAACCTATGATTGGACCATGTGATGGACTGATGGGTGCACGGAATAGGTTTTGGATTTTCAACTATCGATTTTCAACTATGAACCCAGAACTCTCAGATTCGGGTTTTCCCAGATGTGCCAATATGACTTCTCTAAATAAATTCTTACTTGAATTAACTTTGTCTCTGAATGCTAAATGGACCTATGACCATGTTGGTGAACTTATGGTATGGGTGCCAGAAGTGTCACGCAGAGCCTTACTTCCGTGCACATGCTCTGTCATTGAAGTGGGCCTCCCCACCCACCCGAACTCCATAGCGGTCTCTCATAGGTTTCCTGGAATCACAGCTGCTCCGGAGCTGCTCTGGAGACATGCACACATGCATGCGGGAGAGTGGGGGGGGTCATGCGTGCATGTTCACATGACCCACACACACACCCCACCACCTACACATTTGTGCATGACTGCACCCCCACTCTGTGCGCATGTGCGCATGTCTCCTGAGCCAAAACACAGCTGATCCGACGATCAGCTGTGCTTCAAAACAAGAGTGGGAGAGTGCAGAATGGGGGTAGGGGGATGTCACATGCATGCACATGTGCATGGGGGGTACAGAGGCATGATGCTGTGCATGCGCATGCTTGTCCACATGGACTTCTGGCACATAGGGAGGCAAAAGGTTTGCCACCACTGACCTATGACATTGCAATATCACCCCTTCAACCCTCTAGATCAGGGCTGTCAAACTCTTGGACTCTGGGCTGATGTCACACGCTGGCCACGCCCATGCCCAGTTTAGCAATGAGGGGAAGTCCCGGTATTATTATTATTATTTATTCGATTTATATCCCGCCTCTCTTCACCCATTTGGCAAACTCGAGGCGGTTACACCACCATGATGACATGAGTTTGATACCCCTGATCTATATAGAGAACAGCAGCTGCTCAATCTCCATTTATTCATAGCACAAGGGTTAGAAGTTTTGCATTGCTGCTACATAATGATAGGAACCACACAGTATTGTTTCTGTTGGAAATTACTTTATTTATTATATAACTCAAAGCAAAATCCCCAAAATTGATTCTCAATTTTCATATCTTCCCTATGGCTCCAATTCAAATGGTCTTTGGAAGAGTGAAGTAAAGGGAAAGAATTTCTCTTTGAGTTAACATTATGGTTCCTTTCCAAGTTATTTAGCCAACTTTATGTTGCCAAAGGTTGGATGAGCAATGTATTCTATTCTACTCATGCCCCATGACAGAAGTATGGTGCAACAACTCAGGCTGTATATCCTCAGCCTGCTAATGAGATTTCACTCCCTTAAAAGTTCAGCCACATATTTGCTGAAGAAAATTAAGCACTACATCTTCCTTTGATAGACTCCCTTATTCACTCCAGTCAGCCATAATTCTTCATTCCTCTCCCTAATCTCAGAATATGATACTGTGTACATTTTAATACTTAGGGACTAAATTAGACCTCCAGGGGATAGTCCATTCTAAAAAGTTAATTTAAATATTCATTAAATGGCCTACTTCCACCTATACCCATGCTTCTCAGCAGGATGCAAGGTAGGCTAAAGGAATGACAGACATATATAAACTATTATTGCCTTGCTACTGGATTTCAAATCAGTATGAGGCTTTACTTTCTGTGCTCTGTCAAAGCAGTAATAGTCAGCAATCACCAGAAGGTCTAATATGAGAAATAAGTGAGGATAAATGGAATGAGAATAAAAACATGACCTTCCTGAGGACGAACCAAGCCAAACATCATGCTGGCTGACCAAGTCAGTATCATTTCTATAAATATACCCTTCTTCTTCTTTCACTGCCCCCTTTCTGAATGCCAGGTAGATCATATACTTTTGCTAAATCTCCATGGAAACCAGGACAGAGGTGCAGATATTAGAGTTAACATTTCATAGCTTAAAAGAAACTTTTTTTCTCCCTTCCTTAAGGAAAACCAAGCTCTGCATGGTGAAAAGCTACCATTTTAAGCTAAAAGGCTTTCTTGTTATGCTTGAAGAAAATGGCACCTAGAAAGACAATGAACTTTAAAAGTTTGACATATTTGTATATTACCTGCTCACCTACATTGTTTGGCAGTTTGGTAAAGCAGGCCCAGTTCACCTCAGCTCTTAGGTTCATGCCATCTGCTTTGTTCCTCACAGCAAACCATTGGATATGATACTTAACATCTCATAAAGCATCTGGATGGAGACAAGGCTTCTTGACTGACTGAGATAAGGAGCTTCTGCTGCACATGCACAACATGAACAGAGGCCAATGAAAGATCAGGGAAGCAAAGCAGTGTGACTGCCTAATCAATGAAGTGAATTTTCTCCAACACGAAACTTCCAATAGAAGCTCTGCACAGTTCTATCGTTCCATGCTCTCCTTATATTGAAATCCATAGAATTCACACGGTACATGGAAACACGTGGAATAATCAGATAATTAGCATTCGAACAAGTGTCTTTTTCCAAGCTGTAATAAAATAATATATGTTTTTGCATATCATAGACAATTAATACATAAAGTTAAAAATATTGTGTATGCTATGTAATGTTATATTTATAATTTGTGATGTTTCCACATTAATTCATTAGTCATCAATAATTTAACTGCAACACATGTCTATTATCTCCAAATGTATAGCATAAGGATTCAATTTATAGAAATACATTTCCTACCAAAAAAAAAGAAAGAAATCTTAGTTTATACTATTGGGAATACACAGAATTTCCCTGCCTGGTAATAATATTATAGCCCTGATAACCTGCTATAATTAATTGATCTCCCGAAATGTCCCAAACGCCATGGCTTAAGCATAACAATACCTGTAATATTCTGTGATGATTTATTCTCATGAGGTGTAATTGGTATAACTATACCAGCTTCGAGAGGACCTATTTGCATGCATTTAGGAAAGCTTATTTATCTTGGGATTATACTGTGTTAAACTGCAAAACCAGTAAATTATCACTGGTTAAAATGGAAGAGAAAACAGGAAATTGTCTTGGTTTCCATGGTTTACTTCAGTGGTTTAATATTCATTTCTAATGTTGTATTATTTTGTTTTCTCCATTTTGGAAGGGAAGTAAGACTTTTATCTTGAAACAAATGGATCCAGATTAATCTGGCTATTTCTTCAGTCTTTGACTAGTTACAGGTAATCCTCAACCTACAACCACAATTGATCCCAAAATTTCTGTTGCTAAGTGAGATATTTGTTAAGTGGGTTTTGCCTCACAACTTGTCTTGCCACAGTTGTTAAGTGAATCACTGCATTTGTTAAGTTAGCAAAAGTTGTTAACTGATTCTGGCTTCCCCATTGACTTTGTTTGTCATAAGATCACAAAAGAGGCTTGAGAGCCTGGGTCCATGTGCCAAGGGCCTAGACCTTAAAGGGGGAACCAGCAGCAAGATAACTTATCTTTGTTGGATATGTTGATCCAAGGCCTATCGCTTCATGGATCCCAATATATGCATCGTGGTGTCCAACTCGGCCCACTTTTCTGAAGGAGAGGGATGGTCCAGGATCCATTGCAATGACCTGGGAGTCTACGTCTCCGGGGATTCCAGAGGTGAGCCAGCCACACCATCAGCATTGATCCAGGAGAGCACACCTGCCAGGCCAGAAGAACAACAGATTCAGCAAGCAGCACAACCCAAGAAGACCAAGAAGACGTTCAATTGGCATAAGAAATACCAGACAGGCAAGAAAGCATCAGCATCTGCTGTGGAGGCCAACAAACCAACCCCAGGGCCTTCATCTGAGATGGCAGCCGCACCAGAATGACCAGGTCTGCCAGCATCCAGAGCTGGAGATCAGAACTATGGTGAGTGGCAGATTGTGAGGAGATCCAAGCATGCCAACAAGGGGTGCCTCCTCAGAGACTGGTGGAACAGGACTTTATAGCTGTAGTCTGCTCTGTGACTATGAACGACGCTCCATGCACCTACAAGGACGTTCTCTGCCTGCCAGAGTGTAGGTGGAAGGAGGCCATGAGGAGTGAGATGGACAGTCTCAGGTGGCTGCAGATATTCGAACCTCAGGCCTTACCCTCAGGCTGGAAAACTATTGGCACACGGTGGGTGTACAAGCTCAAACATTTGGCCAATAATCAGAGCTTGTAGAAAGCCAGACTCTTGGAACAAGGGTTCTCACAGCAGTACCTCCAAGACTACTGTGAGACCTATAGCCCCACTGTGATAATGAAGAGTGTAAAAGCTGCATTGGTCACTGCAACGGCCAAGGTTAAGGTGGTCAATCAATTTGATGTCCAAACTGCCTACCTGAATATGGACCTTGACACCAAAATTTACATGAAGGCCACTCCTGTGTTCAAGAACTCAGAGGGCCGCACTTGGTTGCTTTAAGAAAAGCCTTTATGGCCTAAAGCAATCGGGCAAGCAGTGGTATGACTGTCTGGCTAAAGCCCTTAAACAAATGGGCTATTTTGCTATCATGAGAACCTTTTCCAGAGAATGGTACCACAACTAGGTCAATGTGTGAAATCTCACATTGCTTTTCCAATCTAATCCTGAGCCCTGAAAGATATCTTAAGTGCAAAAACTATCACAATCCCTCTATGATAATTTCTCTATATTTTTTAATTGATAGTTTTTTAACCACATTGAATGAGAACATGCACAATATTTTTTTCTGCATGCAATGTATTATTCATCAATAGAAATGACATGATTATATACTACAGGAAGGTAGGTTCATTACACATAATTCATAACAAAACTTCTCAGACTTCAAAGAGAAAAATCCAGAGGAAGGAGGAATTATATGTTCCCCAACATCCATTTCTCATTGTCTCTGATATTTCAGGGGGCTTGAATGATTTTCTTTGCAATTCTTCAGGTGCCAATAATTGCTACTCATGCTGGTAAGTACAACTGCAGCAGGTACAATGATAATCTTTTTGTGCCAGTTGTTGCAAATATGCTCTGTGAGGGCATGGCTGAATATCAAATGGTCTTTTGTGTATTCCTATTATTTTACATCTATGTTATGATTAGAAGCAAGTATCAAAGAGGTACAGAGCTAAGCTGTGACTTTTTATTTTCCTTTTCCTTTGTGCATATAGAAATGCAAGCCAAACTGACAACAATCAATAGTTATTTTCATGTACCCACTGCACTTGGAAAATTGGAAGAAGGGTTTTCTACCTCCTTTCACTATGGAGAGAAGGAAATAGCCCAGCACAAGAATAGGGACACACACTGATTCATATTATGCTGTTGAAGTCTTAGTAGGGCTATGTTGTAACCTTTAAAATTATTGTCTAAATTTAAAGAACCAATATTACTTTGATGATAGTCAGTTTTTGTAAAGTAAATCTTGTTTCCATAATGAATGAATGGATTGGTGGATGAAGCTCCCTCACAGTTAAAGTTGATGACTATCATTCCAGGGCAAATCTCTCTCTCTCCTCTCTTCTCTCTTTCTCTTCTCTTTTTGTCTTCTCTCTTCTCTCTTCTCTCTCTCTCTCTCTCTCCTCTCTTCTCTCTTTCTCTTCTCTTTTTGTCTTCTCTCTTCTCTCTCTCTCTCTCTTTCTCCCTCTCTCCCTTCCCCTCCCCCTCTCCCTCTTTGGCCTACCCGCTTTACTGCAAATATGAAAGAGATGACATATTACTTCCATTTGAACTTGAGTTAATCTGAGCCTATATGCAGCTTGCATACATCAGTTGTTCATAGCTGTAAAAATTAACAACTCTTCACTATTTGCAACAAAGAAAACTCTTCTGATTCAGCATGTTATGTAAAGATTCAAAATGAAATTCTACAACTCTGGCATTACATATGACTAATGGGTCCATCATTGAATTTATTTAAAATATAAATAGCTGTGTTGCTTGGACCAATTTTTCATTGGGCTTCCATTAGCTAGGCTAACTGGGATGATGGGGAAAAAGTCCCATACATCTGGACTCCATCACCAAGTTGAGGGTGGTTTACATTCAAGAGTGATTATACCATTTGCACATTTTATCCTGCCTGGATAAGCAGTTCCAAATTGATTAACATAGTTGTGCATTCTGCAGACAATCTTCTCAATTGCATTGAGATCCAGGATTATGATACTTCAATTTGGCAGTAAAATTAACTTTGGGAAAAAAATGAATGTGTCATATTTATATGTTGCAAAAGACAAACACAATAAAAGAGAACAAGAAATGTTGCTAATAACACTGATAATATTACCTAGCTGGGTAATTAAATGTGTGCAAGCAAACTACCAAATTCAGAGAGCACCAAGGATACCAGAACAAGAAATGGAAATGGAGGGTGTGGGAATGGGACCACCAGAAATAATTGTGAAACTTGCCATGATCTACTTGCTTAGAGGAACAAAAAAGATCTGTCACAGCCCTTCCACTGTCCATGGAGCAGTTGTTTCTTGGTAGTCCATGAAGACATTTTTGGCCATTATCAAAGGAACATCTGTGAAGCAACTGGGGTAGAGGCTGTCAAGCACCTATCAAGAAATAATGTCTGGGTTTGTACAGACACATTATGCTAATTTTTTATTTGAACCATGGTTTGCAAAAAAAAAGACATAATGATCTTAAGCCACAAATCAAGTTTTACCAAATCAAATCATTCACACATCATGCTAACCAAAACAAAACAAACATTACAACTTCATGCAGTCTGTAAAATTCAGTCAGTACAGGTTATATGTCAGCTTAATGGATAGAAATATTGATATGCCTGATTCCAATCTATGAATATGTTTTTATTCATATAATAGAAATTATTCCTTTCAACTTTTTAACTCTAGTTTTGTTGTATTAAGAATGTGTTTTAATTTATTGATTGATTTTTACAACATTTGCCCAGTTAATATTCTGAGGAATGAACAACAAAGCAATAAATAAACTATCAATTGTTGTAATATAATACATCCCAAGATGTATTATCTTATACATCCAAGATGAATTCAGGCCAAAAGCACATTTGAATAATACACATTTGAATAATACTGCTATGTAGAGTTTATAGAAAACTAGTTGATGACCTGGCCTTGCTGGTTTTTTTATTTTATTTTATTTTATTTTGAAAGAAAGTAGAACGGTGCAAGCAGCTGAAATCCCTTTGGGGCTGATTTGGAGGCTTGCAGAGGGCTCCTCCTCTCCCCTCCTGCACTTGCCTCAGCTAAGCTCCACTTAGCTGGCATTTTAAAAAGGGGGGCTGTCCTGCACATGCCCAGTAGACCTTTTTCATGCTGTTTTTGCTGATGGTGGGGGGTGGTCCCTTTTGCCATGCTTTTTGAGGGGGGGAGAGGGCAAAGAAGCCTATGACCTCCCCCCACCCAGTGATGATTTTGCAACCCTAAGGATGTGTGAAATTTGGACGAGATTGGTGGAGAACTGCAAGTTTGTATAGAGCACATACAAACAAACACTTCTGTTTTATAGATATAAGATTTTGCTCCAAGGCATGGAAATTACTTTGAAAATATCATCCAAAGCCTACATCCCACATACTTCTCCCAAGCATTAAGGCTAGAATGGGCCATATCAGAAGCAAAGAGACTATGATCTGATAAATCCATCATACAGGTGCCAACCAGCTCTCAGTTCATTTGGATACATAGGTGGGAAAAAAGATGATGGATGGATGGATGGATGGATGGATGGATGGATGGATGGATGGATGGAGAAAGAGAGACAGAAATGGTTTGCAGTTCTTGGGTTTTTGCTCTGATTATGATTTTTCTATCATCTGCCTGAACTAAAACAAGTTTGTGTGGAACAGTTGTGTCCTCAATCTCTGCCAAGCCTTCAAATAGGTAACAAATTGGGTAACCCCCCCTTAAAACCTTTCTTTTTAAATTGTCCAAATAAGTATTCAGTCATTCTTATGAATCAAAATACATTCTTTTTGTTGTTGTTTGTTGTCACATTTGTTCCACTAGATGTTTTATGCTTTTGATAAAACTGGTATGGAGGTTGGCACTCATTCTAAAAATAATATTTCCAAAGGAAAATATTGAGTCTCATACCAGCCCAGAGAGCATATGTTTCCTATATCTAGGTTAAATTGTACCTTAACTGACAACTAAAATAAGGAACATAATACCTCTGAAAAGGAGTAGGTTTGTTGTTATTAATAATAGGAACTGTTCATTTTCAGCAATATTCCCAAACGTGCACTACACCTTAGTAGAATGTAATTAAAATAGAGCAGCATGATACCTATTTCAGGCTTAAAATCACATGGAGGACTTATTCTCACAATCAGTTATTCTGATACATACTTAGAGGAAAAATAAACATGTATAAAGCTAGCAGCTATATTGATTTCAAAGATAATTACCACAGATGGGATATACTGTAGTTTGGGACCCCAGTGCAAGAGAGGTGGAAAGGCAACTTCAATCCTCTCCCCAAGGCCAGATCAGGCCAGTGCCTGTTGCCATGTTTCAGGTTTATTTTGCTTCCCTTAACACTGCACATTTTGGGCTCAACTGGGAATGGAGTTGGAGCAACTCAGATAAAATGCTCTATACTGAGTGCAAATCCATATAATTGTTGTCATTGTTAAAGTATTCTAAATATACTAATTAAAAAAAAAACCTGTGAGACGGGGCTGGAACCATGGAAAGTCTAGGTTTCAAACCTTATAGACGTGATAAATTCTCTTCACTGCCAATGATTGTTGACTTCATAAGTGGAGGAAAGAGGAACAGATCTAGGCTTCCTCCTTATCCATGCTAACTACGTTCCAAAAAGTAAAAAATTGCAATGTAAGAAAAAACTATCAAGAACCAAAATGATAAACAATAAACAGCATTAAGCAATAGTAGACTTGCTAATGTTTTAAAAAAGAGATTACCTTCATATTTCTGGCTTTTCATCATGGGTCTTTATAACAAATGTGTTCCCTTATTTACTTAAATGAGCTTATATTTTTGCATACTAAGAATAACACCAAGATTTACAAATATTTGAAAGAAAAACATGAGAGTGGCAGCTTAAAAATGGGACAGAAGGGACCATTTTTATCAGCTTCCCCCACTTGGCTTCCTCCAGAAGTACCAGGCACTAAGTCCCAATTGCTGACTGAGGATGGTGAGAATTGCCATCTAACACACTGAAAGGGTATCAGATGGGTGAAGTCTGATTTAGTCATTGAGCAAAGAATCTGTTGAGCAGAACCAAGTAAGACACATCAGAGACAAACATGGGAAGGTTTTGTGTTACCTTCCTTTTCTCATTATTTATTATTATTATTATTATTATTATTATTATTATTATTATTATTATTTATTGTTGTTGTTGTTGTTATTGTTTAGTTACTCATTATTAGGGCTACCATACTCAGGTTGCAGATATCTACATGACCATTAGAAGGCAGCAAAGAAATACAGAGAAATTTTTTTGGTCATTTATGGTTGTTAGATCTGGAGTATGTTATTCAAATATGATAGCAGGGGTGGGTTCCTACTGGTTTTCTGGTTCCCCGCTTCATGGGCGCGCTTGCCGATCGCCTATCAAACGTGCATTGCACGCGATTGACTTAGAAATCTTTGTGGTGTTCTGCAAGCACTCTGACCCAACAGCTGCATGGCGGATTGACAGGCAATTGGCAAGCGTGCCCACGAAGTGAATAACCAGCAAACCGGTAGGAACCAACCCCTGTATGATAGCTCTATTCTTTTCCTTCATGTGATGGCTAGTCTCTTCCTAGCAATAAAGTCTGAAGCATGAATATTTTAACTTTTTTTTTTTAAAGAAAGCTGAAGAAAATCTAGCAGAACAATAAAGTCTAAGTAATTTGGCACTTTTTTATAGTTAAAGCTTTCCTGTTAACAATTCTATATTCCCAAAAATGTTGTCTGTCTCCCTTATTGTATTCCCTGAGTCTATTCTATTTTCAATACCTATCTACTTTAATAATCACAATTATTACTAAGGCAGAATTAAAGAAAAAAACACATAAATCTAGCAACTTTGCTAGTTAGGCATGCCACATCAGACATAGAAAATATTTAGAATGTGCCAGGAGTGGGATTTATGAATTCACCAAACCTGGCAGATTCTTAGCTAGTGGATTGCCTGAATCCATGTGAACCCATAGAAACCCACCCCTGTTTACAGCCCTCTCTAAGCAGTTTTACAGAGCCAGCATATTGCCCAACAATCTGGGTCTTCATTTTACCAACTTCAGAAGGATGAAAGGCTGAGTCAACCTTGAGCCAGTAAGAATTGAACTGCTGACAATTGGCAGAGTTAGCCTGCAACACTACATTCTAACCACTGCACCACCATTGCTGCTAATCATAGTATAACAATGGTATGAATGAAAGCACAATGTCCTGAGATTTTATTAGCCCTGTGACAAGAAGCACTACTACTGGTAGCTTTATTTTTAATATAAGGTTAATATAAGGTTAATATAAGGTTTAACAGGATCTTGCAAGACTTGTCTCCTCCTTTTATTCTCTAGAAAACTAGTGAGGATCCCTTCGGAAACATTTCCCTCCCTCCTGCTATGGGGCAGAGGTGATATTCATCTGGTTCGGGCCAGTTCACAGGAACTGGTGGCAGTAATTTGCCAGGGTTCACCAAACCGGTAAATATCACCCCTGTCTGGTCCTGCCCAGACTCACTTCAGAGGCCTTTCGGTGCAAAGAGAAGCCTGGAGCCATTACCTCTTTTTTGACATGAGAAGCCTGCAAGCTTCTCACACCACAAAGGAGCCAGTGGCTGCAGGCTTCTTTCCTCGTGCTTGAAAAAGAGGCTGGAAGTAAGTCCTGTGACTCCTGTCACCACCCAGTTGTTTGCACCAGCTGAGCCAGATAAGCTCTGGAGCAGGGATGGTGGAGGGACTGGAGTTGCTACAGTGGCTGTCAGGCAGCCACCCCAACCTGGGAAGCAGCAGTGGCTTTCGCGGCTTCCAAGGCATTTTTCATGGCTGCAGGGACAGGGAGGTTGGGTTTTCTGGGGGGGAGTAGATGGTCTCCGCCTCCTGTTGCCATTTCCCCAAGAAAACTACAGGACGAGCTGTGTTGCTTTGCCCCGGCACTGCCACTAAGCAATAAAGCTCATTCTGGGGTGGCAGAGTTTTCTCGGGGAGGTGGGAAAAGAGCAGCTGGGCTCTGCCTCCTGCTGCTCTTTCCTCTTTAGCTCTGGTGCTAAAGAGCTGCCCCAGCTGAGAGAAGGCCAGGGCTCCTCAGTGAGCTTCACTTCTTAGCGCTGGAGCTTTAAGAGCTGCAGGGGGCTGCCCCCAGC
>JANHGC010008344.1:20678-37502 GCA_027560395.1 Boaedon fuliginosus
CAACAGAACTACCAGTTCGCCCAAACCGGTCCGGCCAGGCTGAATCCCACCCCTGCTCTACTTGCTCTAAAAACAAATGAGTATCCCAGGGTTGATCTACCCAGTACTACGTGCAAAGCAGTCACCAATTATTTATCAACAGAAAGGTCATGGCAAAGAAATAAGATCCTAGCCTAGCCTTCCCCTCTACATGCTTTGAATGTATAGGGAAGTATTTTGTTTTATTTTAAATATAAGGTAGTATCCACATAGTACTACACTGTGTAAATTGTCAAGCTTATGTATCTCACTAAACCAACAGGTAGCTGGTTTGTTTTGGGTCTATTGTGTTATTCAACCCCATACTTAGCTTGTGAACAATGACCTAAAAATTTAGAATGCAGCATGAACATAGCAAATGTCAGATTAATGAAGAAATTATGAATAAGCAATTTACACCATGTACTGATGTAATGAAATGTATCAATCGTCTTGAGGAGTGATGGAAAAGAGGTTGCCTAAGAAAATATGCTGTTGAGAGACAGGAGCCTATAGTCACTTAACAGTAAGAGAAAAAAAATAGGAAATATCCACTCTAATAGTAAAACAGTAAAAAGTGAAGGCAGGAAGTTTGTGCCTTCAGACTTGCAATGTAGAATTGCAAGAAGGTAGAATTAGTTCATATCAAGAGCCTCGATGACACAGTGGTTAAATGCAGCACTGCAGTCTTTCTCTGCTGACTTGTTCAGCAGGTTGTCAGATCGAATATCACTAGGCTCAAGGTTGACTCAGCCTTCCATCCTTCTAAAGGTCAGTAGAATGAAGACCCAGATTGTTTGGGGGCAATAGGCTGACTCAGTAACTGTTTTGGACTGTTGTAAAGCTTTGATAAGCAATATATAACATCTGACTGCTTTGCTATCTCTGTTGTAAGCCGCCCAGAATCCTTCGGGAGTTGGGCGGCATAAAAATGTAATAAATAATTAAATAAATAAATAAATAAATAAATAAATATTTTCCTGTTTCCTGTATAGTTTACCTGTGAAGGCTGATATCTGCATAAAGCAAGCATGCATTAATGTCCAACAAAAGCCCCCTCAAGCCACATAGAGCATAGAGTTCCCCAGATGGGTGAAGAGAGGCGGGATATAAATCGAATAAATAATAATAATAATAATAATAATTTCATTTTTCATCTCTCCCTCAGCTACTGCTCTGCCCTTGTTGCTTTCCTTACCACTTCTCAGAACCAGCAGCCATGCTGGCTGGGAATTCTACAGCCTTCAAATATACCTGGAAGAAGCAACTTGGGAAAGGCTGCCCTAGTATTACTCTAAAATTTCAGTTTTTCTTTACTTGCTTGTGCTATTTTCAGCAGTCAGTCAAACAAATAAAGTCACAAGTACCATATATATATTCCAATAGAAATGGAAGAAAATTATTCCAAACTTTTTCAAACATTGACTGCTGTTTATCAGTAGGATCAATTTCATGCACTAACAAGTTATACGTTCATGCTGCCACATGTGCCTTTCTGAACTTATCATTATCTTCAAAAAAGCACTAAAACTCAAAGCATTCTGAGATTACCATTGTACTGTACACCTTTTATGACTCTATGTACAGTTGCAGCTTTTTTCCTTGAATAATGTGTCTTGTTTACACTAGATTAAGAAATGGAAGAGGCCTGCTGAATTCTGTGGCACATAGTGGTTAATGAGATGCCTTAAAGAAATTCCGCCCTGAGTCCTACGGGATTGGGCGGCATACAAATTAAATTAAATAAATAAATAAATAAATTCACTGTGATGAAGACTGAAAGTCATTCTTTAGATTTATATTATACTCACTTTTCTATTTCTTTTCTTTTTTTTCCCTGCACTTTTACTCCTGCTATTATTTGTTTAAACTTTATTTCTAGAATTACATTTTACTATTATAACACATACACACACACACCCACACACACACACACCCCATCTGGTGAGTGCCGAAGCCAGAGTCACAGATGAGACCCAGAGCACGCAGAACTACATCAGTAAGATGGCACCCAAAGATGAGTTGCTGAGAGAATGCCTGAGGCAGCAGCAGATGTGGGAGGAAGATCAAGCAGAAGAAAGTGCCATGGCAAGATAAGACCCTGCATGGGATGTACCATCAGATAGCTGAGGTGGCAGACATTGGTAAATCCTACCAATGGCTGGAAAAGGCTGGACTAAAAGACAGCACTGAGGCACTGATCATAGCAGCACAAGAATAATACTAAGTCCATAGAAGCAGGGGGTCCACAGGACCCAAGGTACAGGATATGCAGACAGGCTCCAGAGACAGTTCAACACACAGTAGCAGGGTGTAAGATGCAGGCAGGAACAGCATACACTGAACAGCATAATCAAGTAACTGGCATTGTGTACAGGAATATCTTTACAGAATATGAGCTAAATCAACTCATATCAAAGCCGCCTCAAGTTCCCCTTGACCAGGGAAATGAGGCAAGTACTGTGAACAAACAAACAAATGTGAACAAACAAACAAACAAATAAATAAATAAAATGGAAGATTCCACAAATGATTATGGGAAATAAGAAAGTTAATATTCTATGGGACTTCCAGATCCAGCAGAAAAGCAGGTATTGGCCAATTAACCAGACAAGAACCAAAAGAAAGTGGAGTGATAGATGTAGCGATGCCAAGTGACAGTATGAGAAACTACCAGGGCCTGAAAGACGAAGTCCTTTTTTCTTGCCTCTATAAACAACAAGTACCTCCATTTCTGCTCCAATCATTGCTTTAAGGTGAGAATATGCTAGTAAGATTACACCTGATAATTCCACCTTTAACTATGAAATTTTACAAATTTCATACAAATACAACTGTAAAATAAAAAGTTCTGGAGGACAGATCTGAAAACTTTAAATAGTCTACACCAGAAACAATGAACCTCTACTTACAGAAAATAATGGGTACAACTCCTATCTGAATACTGTAGCTGTGTCGCAATAACAATCAAAGATATAATCAAGATAAATTGCAGAAAATACAGTCACTTTATAAGGGCATTGTGCAATGACACTTCATTAGATTACATGTTACAATCAAGCAGTTACAGTAGTATGTTAAGTATATGAAGCTGAATTATAGAATATGATATTATAAGTATATAATATCAACTTTATATATTTTATAAGTATATAAAGTTGAATTATAGAATTTAAGAAGTTCCATCTTAAAGCTTATCAGTTATACAGAATGTTCCCAACTGCTTAACATATGTTTAGATGTCATGCAGTAAAACCTTACTTCTAGAACTAGCATTAAAATATTAAAACAACATTAAAAAATGCCATTTTAGCTTCCTATTTGAAAACTGGACTCATTCTTTGTTTTAATTAAAAACAATGATCAATCCAATATACAGCCATGTTGTCTATACAGCCCTACTGTCACTCAACAAGAAGGGTAGGCGGCTAGGATAGAAGCTAAATGTTATTTTATTTATATTTAAAATTAATTGAAATTAAATTTAGTTAATGTGATTATTCTTTGATAATGTATTTAACAATTTCCTTCTTCCATCCAAATAATTATTGAAGCTTATTTTTGAAGCTTATTTTGAACTGATCTGCTGCAACTAATACATTAAGAGAAAGTACAGTATTTAGCATTTTGCCACCCTTTTCCTGGAATTTCCAAATGTACCCAGGACTATGTGAAGACATTTTTATACTTCTGATAAAGCGGACTCTAGTACTTGAAAGTGTATGCCTTTAAGAGGATTTTTTTTTGTTTACATAGTATCTATGTGCCTCATATCTCCAATATAACCAAAGCTCAATCTTAAAAAGAGATGGGAAATAATTTTCCCTTCAAGAGTGGCATGCTGAACACAAAAATGCAAAGAGTAGATGAAACACATCCAACTCTTCTGTATCCATTTCAGCCCACCCCAAATACTTCAATAGGCTGCTAAAAGAGAGAAAGATCATACTTGGTAGAGGTCTGGACTATCTACCGGTACTTGCAAATGATTTTGTAATTTAGGCCAAGCGCTACAAGTTATCCAAAGCCTGATTCTATAACCAGAATGAGAATTTAGGATAGTTGTTTATTACAAGTCTTTTTGTTGGCTTTCTTTTCTCCATACCATCTACTCGAGCTGTAACGGACACCAATTCTTGTAATACCCAGCAAATTGGGGATTATGGGAATTGTAATCAAGCAATTCTAAACAGCATTAATTTAGGGAGAGATAGGTTAGAGCCTTATCAAGACAAGCTCATAAGAAAATGAATACTGGTAGTTGTCATTTTCTCTCTCTCAATCAATTTCTCACCCTAGATTTGTACAATACATGAGACCACGTTTTCTTTAGTGTCTTGTACAAACTGAGCCAATGTGGTTAGTTTATTATTCAGAATGTAAAATAAACTGAAAAAAATAGTACAAGCAATCTACAATTACCTTAACCACAGGCAAATTTGCTGTGGAATTATAGCCAATTTTTCTCAAATTTTAGCTTAATAAACTTGGATTATCCTTCAATAAGAAAATAAAATTGCAATACTCAGAAAACAAACCTAAAAGTTTTTTTAAAAAGACATTAATTCAATCCATTACCTCTTCTGAATTCTCTGTTGCATTACCTCCATCCTTTCCACTGCTGCTGCTGCTGGCCTTTGTAGTACTTTTAGTAGATTTTGGAGGCTCCTAGAAGAAAGGCAAAAGAAATGAAAGATACAAATGCAGAACCAGCCAAGCATATTTAGATTCAGTGATCCACAAAACTATCCTCAAGGTAGGTACCATACAAGTGAAAAACAGACATTTTCCTATAAACAAAAGTGCTATACTGTACCATATTGCACAAACTCATGCAAATTGAAATCCTTTTCCCAGCATAGGAGAAAGTTATGTGCAAAGCAAACCACTGTTGAAGCAGTTCTCCACAATGATTTATTCTTCTCCTTTTAGAATGGTCACCCAATTTTGTTAAGCCCTTCCCTCTACCCCACCCTGCAAAAGTGACTGTTTGAATGTAGTTTAGAAAGAACCGTTGAATCTCTGCTGGGCCCTGCCAAGACAAGTGAATCTAACTGATAGTTTTCAGTGGGATTTTCTTAAGACAGCAAAAAAAATTTTTTAAAAAAGAAATTTGTGGCAGTTTAAAGAGCAACACATTTATCAAGTTTGGTCACCTCTAAACCCCGTAAGGTATATACAGACGCATTCCATATTCTGAAGTAAACTACAATCTACAAAAATGTAGTCCATAATAAATCTGTTAGACTTACTGCCAGAAGAGATTTGATAGGTTTTGCTACCAAAGAGAGCAATGCAATGCAAATAAGTAATAGCATAAACTGAATTGGAACAACTAGTTGTTGTGGAAATAGAGAAACTAGAACTGATATACTTCTACTTTTATGACAAGAAAAAAGCAAAGTATAATTATCATCATTCCAAGCAAAGGCAAAAAAGTTTCCACTTACCCACTAAGTCAGGGGTGTCACAAGGCCCGGGGCCCAGATCCAGCCCACGGGGTGCTTTAGATCTGGCCCACCAGGCTGCTCTGGAAAAAGCAACGGACTGGCCCATGGTGCCTCTTGCCAGTGAAAATGGAGCTTGCGAGGACCACGTGCAGCCCTCCTGAGCTCTATTTTCGCTGGAAGAGGTTGCAGGATGCCGTTGCAGCCGAAAATGGAGCTTGTGTAGCCACCACAGACGCCCCCGACACGAGTGATGTCAAGCTGGCCATGCCCACCCTGGCCCCCCAAGGTCAAACACTACCCTGATGCAGCCCTCAATGAAATCAAGTTTGACACCCCTGCTCTACTCAGAGGTACAGTACTGTTTTTTTTAATGACTTTTAAAAAATCTGTCACTTACGGCAACAGCACAATTCTAATAATGTATACTACAGGAAACATTACTGTATTTTGTTCAAAATTTTTGAATATTGTGTTTCACCTTGCAGACTACAACATACCCTACTGGTGGATTAAACTGTATGTATGTTATTCAGGTATGAATTGTGTATTTTTTCCTTAGTTACAATTTAGACTTCCACTATTCTTCTTCTCTAATAGGATGCACCCAAATTATGTTAGGACTGTGCAAAATCTTACAAAGTTGATATTTAGAAACATATTTAAAAGAGGAAAAATATAAGATGCAAAACCCTAGAAGACACACAATATACTAGCAGATGAGTCCTATAGATGTCTTCTCAGACATAAGCCTTGCTGAAATCAACTGCATATAGTTGTAAAAATGTGTCACGACTAAAAGTAAATGTGTCAAGACACATGCAAAATATATTAAGCTCGAAATACCTGTTTGAAGTTTGAAACAAGCTTTTCCAATCCTACCAGAACAGTTCCAACCTACTTTGAAGTTAAAATGGTGATTTCGCACTCAAAGCACTTTCAATGATGTCAGATAAGTTTGAATTTAAAATGTTTTATCTACAAAATCAAATAAAGGTATATCGGAGGTTGAAACAAGCAATTTTTGCTAGCTCAAACTGTTGATGCCTGTAGCTTAAAATAGTCTCTTCTATATTGCTGCCATTTCCCAGGTTTTAAACACCTATCTTTCTCAGCTGGAATACAAAAACACAGTTGACCTCTAGATAATACAAAGACATATTTGTTACAATCTAGGACACATCCAGATTTGTACAACCTAGACAGCACTATTGTTAGCTCTAGACAGAACTATTGTACTTAGACACGAACCTGAAATATGCAAGGAAAGCACAACCATTTTCCCTTTTATTGGACATGCCATATTCCTCAATCTTAGACTCAGCATGACTGTGTACTCCACAAGGGCTACCTCTTCTCTGTGACTGATCAATGTGTTTCTGGGATGTACTGTATATGCATTCATGAACTTCACACAGATATTATCTTGCATTACACTAAAATGTTCTTTATTGGTGTGCCCTGATCAGATCTTTCCTTATACTCTAAGTCTTCCTGGTATACTTTTTGTGGATTTCTGCAACTAGAGAAGCAAAGCCTACCACCTACTTGCAATTGTACACAAGTGTATAAGTAATGTCAATTATATGATTTTGTAAATGTGCCCATTTAAAACCTACAGATTCTCTTCAACTTACAATCATTTATTTAACGACCATTCAAAATTACAAGAGCATTGAAAAAAGTTTATGATCATTGGGGTGTCCTCACGGTCATGTAACACAATCCAACCACTTGGCCATCAACATTATTTATGACAGCTGCAGCATCCTGGGGTCACACCAACCTTCCCAGGGGGTTTCCAACAAGCAAAGTTAGGAGGGATGACAGATTCACTTAATGACCACAGCAGCAAAGGTTGTAAAATCAGGCATGATTCACTTAACAACCACATTGCTTTGTGATGGAGGTTCAGGTCCTAACTGGGGTCATAACTCAAGGTCCACTTGTGCTATACGCCAGTATCCTCAATATCTACACAATGTATTTTGCATCTGCACATATGGCATACAAAATCTTTGCTGACACAAAATACTATTTGTTCAAAGTGCTCCTTTCTCAAACACACAAACTTAAGCATGTCTACACACTTGTGTATTTTGTATACTAATCAAGTACGTGCACCATGGGAGAATTATGTCAGCCTGCACATGCACAACCCTTGAATTTGCTTCATCTCCAGCACATTCCTTAACAATGTTTTTGGAACAAGTACATAGTTTTGTCTATATTTATCTTAGGCACGGCACAATCTAGTAAGAATGGCAACAATGGCTGTGATGTGTTCTACAACTTCCTAAGTAAGTGTAATGCTGGATAAGAGGGTAGAGTCTGTTTAAGCCAACCTACTGTATCTTCCATACAGATGTATGCAAGGCCTATCTATGTCAGTGCCCATCTGCATGCAAAAATCTGCTTGAACGTGGAAGACCAATAGATACATGCCTAACAAAGAGAATAGCGCTTCTGCAACTACTCGCATATTAAAAATTTCTACTATCAAACTGAGAATGTGCTTTTTTTTTCTTCTGTATTGTAACACCAGGGCAATCTCTACTAAATCGTCTCTCCTGTTTCCGCAACCAGCCCTCCTCCTCTCTTCCCCACCTCCGCAATTGTCTATGCATCGTGCAGTCGTCGTCCCCCCAGCCCACCCGCCGGCGCTTTTGCACATCTTAATCTTGAACTATATATTCATACGAGCACCGGCATTTTCCATTCCGCGATGCATAGTGCTTTTATTTGTGAACAGGCCCCTGAAACGCACAACTTCGATCCGCCTTTCTTCCTCTCTGGAGATTCCTGCGAGAGTGCACGATTTAAAAAAACAAAAACAAAAAAACACCCGGCGGCGCCCGTAAGCCGGCTTTCCCCCTCTAAGCGCCTCGCACTACAAACCCCGCCGCCAAAGGCCTTCGCCAAGCGGGAATCTAAACTGCATTGTCTGCCCCGTGCGTGTCAGTGGAAGCGCGCCGGGCGACGTCTGCATGTGTGGCAAACCTAGGTCTGCTTGCACGCAGGTGTGCCTTTATCGCTTCCTGGAACTGTTGCACGACGCGGATCCTGCGTCGCCCGAAAGGGCTGCTGTGACTCTTGCAAATGGAAGTGCTGCTGCAGCCCCTCGTACCCGCCCTGCCAGCCTGCAGCTTGAGACGCGCGGGTGGGGAGGCTCCTCTCCCGGCGGAGGCCCCGAACTCGGGTCTTTGCCAGGCCCGGGCATGTTTTTTGCACCGGGGCCTTTCCGTCTTCCGAAACAGAGCATCCTCCCGGCGCAACCCGTTTGCTCCCCTCACCTTCTCTTTCTTCAGCTTGTAGGGCATCCCGGATCTTGAAAGAACTACGGAGCTGACCCGCTCGGCCTCTCCCGCCGGCTCGGCCTCCTCTCTCGGTTGTCCTCACTGTCGCCGCCTCCCTCTGCGCAGGAGTGGCAGATCGTCCCGATTGGGCCTGCTGCCCCAAAGCCGCCTGACGACCGATTTGTCGCGTTTGCCTCATTGGCCAGAGGTCGTCGTAGCGAATTTTCTCATTGGCGCTTCTCTCAAGCGGTTTTTGAAGGACAGGAGAGAGGCGGGAGGGAATGGGAGAGGTTTTGCCACTTTGCGAAGCAATTGTGATTGCGCCGGGGTGGAAGCGGGGCGGGGTAGGAAGCGGTGGGTGGGACGCGCGCAAAATGCTCGGCGGCTTTGGGCAGTGCTGGGATTGGCAGGATGTGCATGGTGAGGGGCGGGGGGTCGCCATTCCTGCTTTAATGAAGTTGGAAAGGGCGCGTGAAATATGTACAGTACACGGGAGTCATTGGTGAAATAGGGGACTATCGGTACAATGTAACGCAGGTTTTCTGTGTCATTCTCAAGGAGAAACAGCCCAGTAGAGAAAAATACACAGAGAAATTTGTCAGGAGGCTACTAGGAAGAATGACAACTGCATTGCAGTTAATTTTGCTTGCATTTTTTTAAAAATGATATTAATGTATGTTATCTCCTGACTGGAGGTGTTTTGGTATTGCTGGTTTGTTGACACTGTGCCAATTTGGTACAATAATTTCCTACAAATATGAAAACAAAAGTATCCTAAAGCTATTCTCTAATACAATGCGAATTAAAAATTATATTATGCAGATTAAAATTAGAGTGAAGTAAATTTGTATTTATAAGAAAGAAAGAAATTACCTAGACTATACCATACTCACTGAAAATAATTTTTTTTGATCAATAAGACATATACCAAAAAAAATTATTTCCCCCCCACATTTTTTGATATAGGGTTCAATAAACTTCACTGAGATTGAATTTACACAGTTTGGTTTGCATTAGGCCTTGGTTTTCATTGGGCAGAAAATGAAAACAATGCTGAAATTTGAGGCATTTTGCTGGGATTGTGGATCTCATACTCATTGAAGAAAAACAAAAAATTAAATAGAATTTGTTATGGAAAAAATATATACTTGAAAGAATTATTCACACATGAAAAATGTGTACTACTAAGTGCTATAATTTACTAAATAAAATTCAGTTGCTGTGATGAAGATTGTTAAGCAAACAAGCAAATCATAAATGTTCCAAATTAATACAATTTTACCAAGCTAGTCAGTGACTTTTTCATCAATATTATTAGGTCAGTTAGAAATCTAGTCTTTAGATGGGCTATATAGAAATTATAATTAAAAATAATAGATTGAAATATTAGAAGCAGTTTGAGAAGAAACATTGTTAAGATTTATACATATTACAATCTTGGAAAACTATTTTCCCTTCTGAAATTAAATGAGCATGTGCAGTTTATGGTAACTATATTGAGTTCAGCTGAATTTATTTCAAACTTAAAAATGAAAAATACATAGGACGGGATCAACAACATATGTGACAAATATATGCATTCTATAATATTTAATAGAATATACTCCCCAAAACATAAGTATGCAATGCCAGTGTAAAAGGATTCGTAGTAATTGTTAAATGTTATGATAATCAACAGCAATATTCCTGTAGTATTAAAACAAATATTGTACACTTCTTGCACAGATTGTGATAATCACAAAGATCCCAAGATGGATGTTGGAGGAATGGGCAGAAAAATCAGTCCTTGAACATTATTTTTAAGCATACTTAGCAGAAATAAGTGGTTGAACAGAATGATCTATTTAAATATGGTTCTAAAATTGAACCAGCCAAGGGATTCTCAGATCCTCTCAGACTGAAAGGAGAAGGGGGAAGGTTTTTCTTGTTTGTTATCTGGGACTTTGAGCCTGATATGTCACTGCAATTAACCCTGATATGTCACTGCAATTGAAAGTAGAATTTTATGTGCCACTAGTGACAGACTCTTAAGAAGCTTGTTTCTACTGAGTTTTTCCTCTTTTCCTCCAATTTGGCATAAGTATTACAGCCTTTTCTGCCAACTTAAAATCACTGTCCTTCGGAAGCAAAATTGACAAATGTTGCTTCTTGCCAAGACTGAACATGATGTACAGAGTAGCAATAATAAATGGAGCAGAGAGTGGAATCAACCCAGTGTGCATAGACTAGCAAGCCATAGCATACCTAAATGGCTCTGGCTGAGGTCCACTGTTCTTTCAAGAACAATTGTGTATAAGTAGTCTTCATTCTTTGGATTGCTATTCGGCTTACTCTTTCAAATCCTAGTAAGAGCTGATGGTAACTCTTTTGTTTTATTTTTTTTCGGGGGAATTACATATCTGGAAGAGTAGAAGGTTGGGTTTTATTAGGAAAGAAGAATAGAGTATTGAAAAGTAAGAATGACACTGAGATGTGACAGCGTATTAGATGAGATAAAAATATATTATTATATTGACTCTGATTATGCATTTGTGCTCAGAACATCCAAGTTAAAACATTATCCTGCTCCAGTGGAACACACAAAACTATAAAGGAAGTTTCCAGGTTGCAGGTTCCATGGCTTAGATTCACTAGCCACCTGATAGACTGCAGTGTCAGGGATGCCATAAATTTCTAGCATTGAGGACAAAGCTGAGGAAGAGTGAACCCATCTGGAAGTGTCTTAGATGACCAACCCTAGGATAAGACTCCCACTTATTGAATATATATTCCTGTGGTTTTATACATTACTTGATTACCAGGAAGCAATGTATGATCAGTTACTCTTTATTGGGACTTAGCATTTATAATTAATATTAGACCTCAGATGTTTCAAACTGTCTCCTGGAAATTAAATTATTATTCTTATAAAATGCACTAGGTTTTTCAGGTACAACAGCCCTATTTTTCAAAATTTGTAGAAAGGGAATTACAGTATATGGACAATCAATGAATGAGATATAACCATTTTAGCTAATCTCTCTGAATAAAAAAATATAACTATTATTTATGCCATGTCTTCATGCTAAAGATTCCATGACTCCATCATCCTGTGGGGGAACTTATTTCAGTATATATTGCTGAAATGACTTGACCTCTACAATAGACTTTGAAAATAAGGGCTGTCATAAGTCATAAAACTAGACACTTTACAAGGCACAATGATCCCAAGAGTTCAATTCCCAATAGAGAGATTTGAAGCATATAGGATCTAAGGTTAACAATATGTTTGTCAGTTAAGTCCCAATAAGAACAAACCAGTCATACACTAACTTCTGGTGATCAGGAAATAAGTAAAACCAGAGGAATATATATGAATAGTCTCCCCTGTGAGGGAGAACTTCTAGTATGAATATAACAACTCTATCTCTGAAGGCTGAAAGCTCAGACAAGGAAGGTATATGCTACTCATGGATTGTCCAGATACTGCAGGGCAGCATAATAATAGACAAAACAGATTGAACCCTGTGACCCTGTCTTAAGTAAGGAAATTCCTAAGGATAGCATGATTTAAAAGGTACTGCATCCTCAGAGATGTAGAGAAAGATGTTCACAACTGGGTGATATACATTGGGTTATTATGATTTCCCCTGGCCTTTTCAATGTGTCTGGCATTTTGGATAAAAACCAAGGAAATATTGCCCAGAGGTCAAAGATGCAGAAAAATCAGCAAATTAATATTAGGGATCTACCAAGGAGAAATAAAAAGAAAAGTCATGTCAAGAGCTCCTGCTTGGTTATGAAGAATAGTAATCAAAAGAATCAGAAATGTACATGTATGCACAAATCTCACATTCTATCCATAGTCTTATGCCAACTCCTGTTTTGGCCAAATGTACCTTCATATATTCATATATGAAAAGTTGTAGAAAGAGAACTTCCTGCTGTTCTGTCATGTCTATTCTTGTGGATATTAAGGACAGGATGTTAATAATCCTTGGAACATATTTATGGGTTTCTAAAATGCTTTGATCCCACTAATAATTCTTGCAACTACCTCAATGGATGCTCTTGCTTGCTATGTCAAGCTTTCTCTTATTGGCTTGCATTACAGTAGCAGCTGCCACATTTCTTGATGGCTTGGCTTTCATCCAAATATGGATACTCTGGCAGCTCAGCAGTATATGCTGGGTGACTAGAAAATGATTGCATTATGCACATTGCAAATCCCAAGGCCAGCCTGTCTCACATGTGCCAAACAATTATAATGGTCTATGGGCAATGTAGTGTCTAGGGTGGATGGGCATTGGAAAACATCTTCCTCTTTCATGTATCCCATATGAATGTTGGTTGTCAGTTTTAGAGCATTAAAGTTATATCTAGATGTCATCATTCCCAAGGGACTAAACCAACAGCTACCTAGCTACCACATGCCAAATTGCTAGTCCCAAATATGGAAACAAAGGCTTCCCATGTCTGGCATGAAAGAACAAACATCTGGCATTGAGAATACCCTGCAAGCTGTATAGATTTGGGATGTTGGGGATACTTGTTCTTTTATGCTCAATACTTCCTTTTCTTTGCAGTGAACCTACTACATGCATTTACCAAGCAATTAATCTGACTGAGGAGGCCCTTGCCAATGCACTCTTCCATATGGATAGTGTTGATCCAACTGCCTACTGACATTCCTTTGGCTAATGGATGATTTCCTGGCCAGAATGCAGATGGCCTGCAGCTTCAATAGAACTCACAAAATGATCTGAGTTTAAGATTGATGGCTTGATAATTTTGCATCTCCAAACTATTATACATTAAACTAATAGAGATGGTACTGTTTTAAGCATTCTGAATATGGCTTGGATCATATTTCCAAATATATGATTCTGGTAAGCAGTCACCATGGATGATTTGTGTAACTGATCTCTTTTTATTCTTTACTTCAGTTGGGACCCAGTTCCTGAGCATTAATAGGAATAATGGCTAATTTCCTGTCAGATCTCCAGGCCTGCCCATTTGGAGGCTGATGAGAACACATATTTACATTCTGGTGGTCAAGAGAGGTCAGATACTGGAACACTATCATTATAGGATATACTGTAAACAGAATTTTGGAAGCCTGACTGAGTTTGCTTGCTTTTATATCAAAGAGAGTCAAGGCAGATTTATCTTGAGTTTCTTTCTCACCCATTTTCTTTCCCAAAACTATGTGAATCTTTACTTAACTATTTTTACATTTCTTCCTCAAGGTTATCTCCATATTCCTCAGAACAGGTTGCCATGGTACCATAAATTTTCCAGCTGTATCTTTCCCTGACACATCTTTCTCTACATTCAGGCAAGGTTAGCAGGTGGCATCAGTATTATGTTGGGAATCCTGATCAATCATTATCCTGAAGGGCATAACCCTTGTGAGAAATGCAGTGAAATGTGTCAAATTTGCTTTGCTCTTAGAATATATAACACATTGATGGACTATTGCCTGTGAACAATTCTCAGCTATTTCCACAGTCAGCATGCAAAGTCCCTACTAACCCTTTGTTAGTGACGATTCCCATATTTTAATGGGAAGAAGTTCCCATATTTTAATTATTCAGAAGTTGCCACTAAGACTGAGACCAAAAACCAAATAATTATGAGAAGTATTGGTCCTTTGTATAACTGGAAACTATTCAGGTACAAAGTTTACAAACAGGAAAACCTACATTTTCCAGGAAAATATTTTTTGGATGTCCCTTCTGATGAGCCACACAGAAAGAGTAAATTATCAACCACAATGCGTTATTATTACTAATGCTATTACATTAAGTGCTACTACAACTAACACCTTCTCCTAAGCAGCCATTTGGCATGAATAAATACACTTCCTATTAGATCTTCCGTTAGATTGTACACAACTTGAATGTGATGAGTCAAAGTACAGCATGAGGTAATTCAAAGTAGGGCATGAAAAGTATGTATGCTTCAACAGAAGGCTTTCAGTTAAAAGGAAATGTGCTGTGCCATGGTCTCAGAAAAGTATGGTCATGAATGTATAACTGAATGTATAACAAACATCAACCCTACAGATATTGCATTGTGCTACAGGCTTGATGGATGCAGGAAGACATTCCAGAAAAGTGCTAATTCTTAAGGGTGTATAACTGGGGATAGTCATGAACTGCTAAGAGTGGGTTATGCTGTTCTCCTAAGCCTGATGCTCTAGTCAGGATGTCCAGGTGAACATGTGACATTCTGATGTTCTGGACCTCCCTGCTTGCAGGGAAGAAGAATTAAAATAATATGTGTCTACCTATACACAGTAGATGGGAGCAGGGGCCTCCAACAATTGTCATAGCACCTGGTAATAGAGTGAACATTTGGACATCTGAATAAGATTCACTGAGTGCCATTGTCTTCAGTGTCAAGCTACAATAACTTCTAGCCAATGTCATCCACATTTTGTTTGTATGTATTTAGCATTTGGGCTATGTACTGTTTTGTGGGCACGGACTGCTAAGGCTTTGCTATGCTACTTAACATGTAAACCTGCTAATTCAGTTATATGTCGAATAGAGCATCAATGTGTCCTAAGATGTATGAAACCCCTCACAGCAGAGCACAATGAAGAAAGCAAATTTAAAACATTCAGTTTCTTTTTTTAAAAAGCAAGTAAGTACAGAATCTTGAAAATCATGATAGGAGTTCCCCAATCTATTTCAATAAGCAGGACTGCCTTGAAATATTTTGAATCTATTTTCTTAGATTTTTTAAACCTGGACTAGGCTGCCATTTATAAGAATAGCTATTAATTTATCTCCTGTCTTTTGGTTGTCTACTAGGTAACTTTTCTCCTGTTACTTTCTCCGCTGTCCCAATCTCCTACAGGTTGCTAGCATGTGCCGTATTATTCTACTCATTCTCCCATATTCCCCCCTCCTCCTCTTCTCTTATGTAAGGCTTAAACAGCGCAGAAAAATTACCTCCCTTGATCTGAGTTTCTTGTCAATAAAGAAATGTATCTTCCAAGGTGTGGCTGTCCTTTTGTTTTGTTTTTCTGGCCAGATCAAAGGGAATGGTTGAAGAGTGGGAGAGGAAAACTAACATTTGACATTTTATTAGAGAGCCTTGAATGCCATCTGGAAAGGATGGGCTTAAGGGAGTGGGGGAGGAATGAAGGAAAAATATACTGTAGGGTAGGTACAGATGAGAGAGAGGAGCTGGGGTAGCAAATGGAAGTGAATAATAGAAAGGGATGCTGTCAAATTAGAAAAAAGGATATATGGACAGTGTATAGATGTTACACATTTTGGTGTTTCTTAATGCTCAGACCAATTTTATGGCTTCCCCCTCCCCACAGTGCAAGCCTGGCCGAAGGGGAAGGGGTGAATTACATCCCAAAGCTTTGTCACTATTTCTAAGAACATAGGAGGGTGGAGATAACCAAGGCAGAAGGATGGGTTGGATTCTGGATTCTACAAACTAGCACTATCTGATTAACCTAATTAATTATCTGAAATGGGAACCAGTAACAGTTAATCTGGCTAGATGTGTTATGTCAGCAGGACCCACGTTTTCACTGGTCATAATGTAATATAACTGTTCACCAAATAGACTAAAGCTAAAACCAGTCAAAGCACATTATAGGAGCCATGGTGGCACAACATTTAGAATACAGTATTGCAGGCCAACTCTGCCACAATCAGGAGTTTGATTCTGACTGGCTCAAAGTTAACTCAGCCTTCCATCCTTCCAAAATCAGTAAAATAAGGACTGAGATTGTTGTGGACAATATGCTGACATTTGTAAACCACTCAGAGAGTACTGAAAAACACTATGGAGACGTATATAAGTCTAAGTGCTATTGCTATTTCTGCTGTTATTATAACTTGGCCTATTATGTGAATTCAAAATTTTTGTTTAATCATGGTCTTCTGTCTTGATTTTTTTCCCTGTTATGTTCAACACTCCAAATTTAAAAATAAACAGCTCCGTGCTTTTTATAGTCAGGCCTGATAAAGGTGGGGAAGAGCCTCGGTGGCGCAATGGTTAAATGCAGCACTGCAGTCTCTGCTGACTTGTTCAGCAGGTTGTCAGATCGAATC
>JANHGC010008344.1:71807-82257 GCA_027560395.1 Boaedon fuliginosus
ACGCATGTGCACTTGACCCACCCTCCCCCGTGCATGCGTGGCAGAGGCCCGAAAATCAGCTGGCCGGTGGGAGCGTGCGCAAATGCTCAGTGTAGCTGAGCTGGGTGATGGCTCACGTGCTAGGCAACATGGCTTCACGTACCACTTTGGGCACACGTGCCATAGGTTCGCCATCACGGTGCTAGGAGCTCCACCCAAGGCTTTCAGATATCTTATATTCTTCTCATTCTCTTATATACTTGTGAACCTTGAAATCAGAGACTACCTACTTCGATCTTCAAATCCATTCTTAAAGTACAGGAAAAAGCTAATTACAAGCAGAGAAACCCCAGAACAACTATTGTAGTATAAATATAATTTAAAATGTGTTGCCCTTTCTGGTTGTAATTTTAAACATTATTAGACAAACTAAGCGTATCAGAAGTCAAAGTATTCAGTAATTCTGCATAAAATTGAGCCAAATATACTGTGAGACAGACAGGAATGGTGATATCTTCACCTGATAAATGGTAAGTCTGCACTTTGCAGAAAAAAGATGAACCAAGATCTCCACAGTAATTCAGTTTAGGTCTGAAAAAAAAAAATCCAGAAAGAATTTTAACCCTAGAAATGCAAACTAAAAAAAAAGTAGATTCCTTCAACTAAAGTTCAACTCTTGGTGACTTTCATGGACTGAATCCATGCAGTCTTGTTCATAATATATAAATGATTTGCCACTTAATTTTTCCAGGATTTTTTTCAATATAATCAAGCATGCACCACAGGACTTTCCAGATATTCCTGCATTCAAGTACTAATTAGAACTGAGATCAGATAATATTGGTTAGATGCTACTATCTAGCTAGGCCAAACAAGCTAAGCAATCTCAGTAACATAACTATGATTATATAATCAGTGTCTCTGTAGTTCTTTTTGAAATGCCATGTGAAGTAATGATGAACACATTATAGCTAACACATATAAAATTCTGCAGAGTTGAATTTAGAAAGTGAATATGTTAAGCTTTGTATGTTTAAGTAGCAAGAAATTTTGACTATAATATGTTGGACCAATGGAAAAAATATGCAGACCAAAGGACTGAAATGTACTTTGAACTATAACCTTAAAGAAAACTTTTATAAAATGACATTCTTGACATACCAGATTGATAAATTATCTGAAATGTACAAAGGCTTTTTGAATGTTTGGAGGGTACTTTTGACCATACATGGTGGATGTGTTTATTTATTTGATTTATACCCCGCCTCACTTCCCGGGTCAAGGGGAACTCGAGACGGCTAACAACAATTTAAAATACAATATTATAAAGCAAACAAATATTGGGAACAGTTCCAGGTTTTATTCATTTATTTATTTGTTTGTTTCGATTTATACCCCGCCTCTCTTCCCCTAGGAGAACTTTTAACTCTTTTAATTCAGAAGATCCTTAAAATGGACTTATAATGGAAACATTTTTCTTTAGGACTATTAGATAAAGAGAAGGAAAAAATGGAACTTTGTTATTATGCATCTTGATGGCAGCAAGAATCCTATATACTCAAAAACAGAAAGAGGCATTGACTCCCACAATAGAGGAATGGACTGAAAAGATTGTAGAACTGGCAGAGATGGCAAAGTTAATTCCATTTGTTAGGGGGAAAACCCTAAATAGTTTTGTTTCCATTTGGAACATCACCTTCGGACTCTTGCAAGAGAAAAATATGAAATTTTGATTTTAGGTTTTGATTAAGTAGATCATGGTTATAGAAATGGCTAGTATTTACTGTTTTAGATAAGTAAAAAGTTTGCATTGTGACTGTATTATGTATCTTATAGCACTGAAAGCTTTTTTCTTTTCTTTCCTTATTTTATCCACCTTTCTGTTCCCCTTTTTCTCATTGTCTTTATTTCTATTTCTATTTTATATTGCAAAAAAACTTTTAATAAAATAATAATAATAAAAAAAGAAATGCCACATGACAAGATAAAATATCCAGAGATTGAAACCTTGGTCCAGGATACATAGAGAGGAATGCAGGCACCCAACTCTTGCACATTAAAAGGCCATTATTTCCACAGCAAGAAGGTAGTCACACAAGTCAGATTGCAGCATACTTGTCCTGAAAGGAACAGGGGGAAAATGCATAAATGGCATTACAAATATTTCAAATGCCTGGAAAAAAAGGTACCAAGAGGAAAAGGCAATCTCTGTCACAACAGATGAAATAGTGACAAGGCCCTGTAAATATACGTAGAACTACCAGATGTGGGCTGCAAAAATCTAGATGATTAACAGAATATAGCAAAATCTTACAAGCTTTTGTATCTTTGCCACCATCTAAAGATGGTCCGGATTTTACAGCTCATATATAGCAGCCATTCCTAAAGAAAAGGGAATTAATTATAAAAGGGAATGTTCTGAATTGCAGCAAACTCTAGCTAGGGTAGAGTTCCCCATCTGGGGAGAGAGGCGGGATATAAATCAAATAAATAAATAAATAAATAATTTAAAACTCTTAAAAGTAAAGGCTCGTTGTCTTTTCTTGTGAGAAAATTCCTGGAATGAAAGGCAAGTTTTCAAAATTTGCAAACTGTAAGGAGCTTCTCTTGCCATTTTGCTCACCCTCTTCTGTTATATCTTATAGTAAGACACATTCCAGCTTTGTCCTACTCGAAGTATGAGAAGAATATGAAAAATGGTTTGAGAACAAAATGAAAAGGCCAGACAGCTACACCCAGGTGTTCATTTCCTGGCTTAAAGAAGTAGTTATCCATTTGATCACTCAATTTTGACATGCCACAATTCTTTTCAACTCATGGCAAAGGAATTTCATAATAAAATTTGCAGACATTGGCTGGATTCACACATTGTGCTAAATAGTCACAGCATTCTAAGTCATAAACAATGATATACAAATCACTTTATGACCTAGTATAATGTGTGAAACAACTCAGAGACAATTGTTCCTCTTCTAGGACACCACCCTTATTTTAATACTTTTCAGCAACTCCACAAATATGCTTTGTCCAATGAAAGATTAATAACAGAACTCATAAATGATTCATACATGAAACAAGCATGTGGCCTCAGTCTAAAAATGATCTTTAGTTGACAACTTTGCACCTGGAGGTCCTTGGCTATCTCATTCCTTTCAAACCCTTGAAGAAAAAGTGTTACATCACTCTGAACACCAAACAGAGATAATAGGTGCATTCTCTGGAACAGATATGGAGGGTCAGTGCAGGAACTAAATGAAACACACATTATGCAAAAAATACCCTACATTTTTATTAAAAAAATGGTAAGCATGACTATGATATGTTCAGAAACAAATTTTGGGGAGTGGAAGCATCAACAAAGACATCTGTAAATGCTCCTCTTATTGAAATGGCTGAAGAATTGATTACTTACTGTAAGAACTTTAAAAAAAGAAACAGAAGAGAAACCCAATGCCCTTTATCCTGATCAAAATCATTACTTCCTCCCAAATGAACAATGTTCTGTTTAATAAGGAAGGATAGCACTAAATGCATCTTACCCCCTAATAGGATGTACAAGTTAGAGACCTGTAAGATTACAGCCAAATCCAGGAATATGGCAGGAAAATGAATTGCCACAAGATCAGTGTCTTCATTTATGCTTTTCTTTTCATTTCTCTTTTTTCATCAATGTTGTCCAGCAAGTCAAAGTCAAAAGCAACGGGATAGGTAATTAATGAGGGCAGCAAACTCAGTTTCCAAAGGCAAGCCACATAGACTAGATAGTCAACAGCTCAACTGCATCTTCCACAGCATTTCTAATTTGACTGTCCACCAAAGAATACAAGTAACAAGCTGACTTCCTGCACTTTACCTTTGCTGAGGTGTAGTAACACTGAAGAATTCAGTTTCAATTGACCATGATCATTGCCCATTTCTCCACTTCCCCTTCACAACAATATGGATCTTCTTGCAACTCCCACAGGCCACAGCAATTCTCAGTGGTCCAAATACAAGCTTGCAAGCCCACAAGACAATTGTGGATAGAATGTGACTCTGAAGATCCTACAGTTCATCTGTGCTGTGTGAAAGTGAAGCTAGCTTCTGATCATCATCTTCCTTTTCAGTCTGATCAGGTGTCTCTAATGTGCTTGGTTGCATGTTTTCTGTTTCTTGATCAGCCTTGGAGCGTTTTTTATTCTTTGAAGGCTTTTTTGCCTTCCCTTCCTTTTTCTTGGTCTTCTGCCCTCTATTTGCCAGGTCTCCTTTTTTCCCAGTCCACGTTTCTGCCAGACAGCCTAGAAAAAGGATAAGAACAGTTCCTAAATTATCGTCAAACTGCCACTTCTCTCTATCTTGACTTAAACATCACTATTTTTCTTCCTCTCTCAACCTTCACAATTTCCATTCAGTTTAAATTACTAGTTCCTGAGGCCAGGGACTGCTGAGTTGAGTCCAGGTTAATATTTCACAGAACTATTGTGAAGATGTGACGTTAAAGAAAGACAGGATGTCAATTCTGGTAAACAGATTGAAGGTTAATACTAAGTATAGAAAAAACTTTGCATTATCTACAACTGAAACTACTATATTAACATTACATCCTGATTAAGTCACCTCTTCCTTTTAATTAACGAAATCTACCTATGAATAAAATTGGCTTTCAATTCCATCCTTCTCAGACATGAAGCAAAAAAAAAAAAATTAAAGTAAGAATTGCTATCTTTAAATTATTTACCTCTTTCCCTTAGCAACAAAAATGGAAAACAGCTCTCAGCCACAGTCTTGGCTTTTAAGTATAATAAGTCTTTTAAATATGTTTTCATAAAGGGATGAGAAAGGAAATTCATTAATTTATTCTAATTAATCTGATTCAAAAACACTAGAACTCTAGTGGCCAGCCAAATCTTAGAACCATTTTAAGTGCCAAAGAATTGGAATCACACCGAGATAAGTCATGGTTTATTTTAATTATAGTGCATGAATTTTAAAAATAAATTAATTCTTTAAAGAACAACTAAAAAACTAAAACTAAACAAGCCACACTTTTTCCCATGTGGTGTGAGCAACCAGACATCATGGTGTTCTATATAGAGTGTAGCGAAGGGGCAGACGTCTATCTCTTTGACTATGTCAGTTCTTGTTTCCTAACCAGAATACTTCCATTAAGTTAAAGAAAGGGGTTCTCATGGTGGGGCTAGGCAGATTTGGCCACCCAGTTGTTTTAAAGGCTGAACTCAGCATAATTTTTGGGGAGAAAAGGTTATTCTTCCCACCTATTTTTGTTTCTTTCCTCCTGCCCCAAATTCAGAGCTTGACACTGCACAGAAAAACATGTTTCCAACTGGGGGGAGGGGGGAAATAGGACTGTGCTGCACAAGGGTACCTAGATCCCAGCCACCCACATTAATCAATTCCATGAAAGAAAAACTCACTGGTGTCCTTTCCTTTCAACACATGATTTGCACATAGAAATTGGGAAATGTCTTCTTGTTGATGGTTTTTATACCAATCTTCAATCACATCTTCATATTCTTCCACCATTGTCTCACACTAGTAGATAAAGTGAGAGGGAAACCAAAATCATTAAAGTATGACTCTCCAGAGAAAGCTAGAAAACCAAGGTTTCACACATCTTTTCACATCCTGTAGATAATTTCATTTGTTATAAAATAACTATTCAGGTGCCTCAGAATCCTGTCACTGAAGAATAACAGAAACAGAACAAAAATAACAGTAGAGAAAGGAGAAGCAACATTTTTAGTATTTTTAGAATTCTAGATTTACATTTTTTATTTTCAAAAACTTTTTTTGTTAAGCTGAATCTAAAAATGAATGCTATTGCTAATAAAGGTTCGAAGGATTAGGGTTTTGGAACATAAGTACCTCAAAAAATGTCTTCTCCCATCTCTCTTTTCACTTAAATAATCTGACAAAACCCCTCCTTCACTATTTGATACATACAGATGTCTACGTATGACAGGATCATTTTAGGCAGCACCTATGTTTTAGAATAAGGCTTCAGAATTGCTCTCCTGGCCCCTAAAAAATGGCGTACAGGCAATAGATAGCTCAGCTATGTTAGAAAAGCATTTTGAGGCAAGAAATATGACAGCTGATTTCTGTTTTCACTGCTTTTGTTACATAAGATTACTTGAAAGGAGAGCTTCTTCCGTTTGTAATAAGTCACCATTTTGAACCTTCAATCTTGAATTCACTGAGTGACCTCAAGTTTTATCATATTTTTAATACATTACTAAAAATGTTTATTGCCTTGTGGGTCCTAATGGGTATAAAAACAGGAAACCAATATTTTAAAACAAATTTAAAATCCTCTACATATCTCTTGGCCTTTCTAATAAACTACAATTAATATATGCTAAATGCACAAATGCACTAATTGGTGACACTGAATATTCTTTTTATGCTGGGCATAAATAATGAGACAAGATGCTCCTGTAATACTACCGTAATACTACAATACTATTGTAAATGGGTCCTTGCTTTGGGATGACAGCAGCAAATTAAGACTATATTGATTACATTTTCCCCCATTACATAATTAAGGCCAGTGTGGGACGGATTTCTGGATAATCTCCCATCCAGGCTCTGACTACACCTGGATCTGCTTTGCTCCAGGAAATTCTGTTATCATGTGTCTTCTAGCCTGGCTGCACAAAGCAGACAGCACCCCTCCCCAATAGTACAGACCTTTTGTGACGACCATACCGAGACATACTCAAGGCCTAATTTCTCTCTATGACCTTACTAGATTCTTAGTTACTGATTCTTAGTTTGAAATCCCCCCATACTCAGAAGGCCTCCAGTCTTTAGAAATATACATTTACATTTCCCCCCAAATGGTGATTGGCAGAATCCAGAGTAAAGACTTAGTAAACCACTGAAGCTTCAGCCGTCTCCCTCCAAAACAATTTCTGTGAATTCTTTGTAAATATTCAGATTAACATAAATGATTTATGAGCTAATGAGATGCTTCATTAATTTTTTTGAAGTAACTGACCATTCAGAAGCATCTTTTGTTTGGGGGGGGGGAGCTCAGAGCCTCCCCAGATTACATCACACTTAAATTTTGAGGCAGAATAGCAATTATTGATGATATATTTTTTTAGAAATGACTTAAGGTATATAAACACATTCAGCCTCATCCATTTTTCTGTGAATTAAAGCCCCAGTCCTCCAAACTGAAAAAAGGTAGGTTCCACCCATTCCATGTCCCTGCAGCCCTTGAAGGCTAAAAACAGTAAATTCAAAGAAAGGGAAAACCTCATGCAAAGTTACCTAACTTAATGTGGAACTGGGGGAGTACTATCAGCATTTTTTAAAATAATACCAGTACAAAAATAAAGGTCCTTCAACTACCATACCTGTTTCTTAAGATCAGCCACTTCTGCAGAGGTTTCATTCCATAACTCATACGGAATGTCCATCACTACTTTTACTCCTTTGTGCACCAAGTTATGAAGAGTTTCAAATGTCTCTGATATACCCTAAAAGAGAGTGAATAAAGAATATACTTGGAAAACATCAATACAGCCAAAGGAAAGTAAGGAACAAATAATGCAAGTTAATGCTTGTAAAAATTATCCAATAAATGCTAGAAGAATTCTAAGTTACACACCTTTGCAAATCTGTTGCTTCCTGATCTTTCTTTGTGCAAATTATACTCCAAAAGCCTCTTACAGATGTTTTCTGTCACTTCGATCAGTCGAATGTCCCTGCAGACAGAAAAGAATGCTGGGAAATTAAATGGCATTTCTGGATGTTTACTTTTCAGCTATGAAAATGAAAACTCAGGTTGCTTTAATTATGGAGGACAAATGGCCAGTTTAATCTTCCATTTGCTACCTTCACATTTTTGTCTGCCAATGCTATGGTACTTTACTATGTAATTCATGTTTTAGCATTTTGCTTATACCTCAACCCATTCTCAGGATTCCTCTGTGAATCCTGAGGAACTAGTCAAGATAAAAACCTGTTGCATTTCTCAACAACCTTGTTCCACTTACGATTTTGTGTACTTGATTTTGGATCCCTTGCCATCCAGAAAGCCATATTTTGTGTCAATCACTTCCTTGGTCTTGCCAGTTTCATCGAACGAAGTCTTCAGTTCCAAAGCAACATACTTGCAAACTAAATACAGTCAAAACTCAAAACAATTAGTAATGGTAATTGTGACTGCTGACTTGCGATTTTACAAATGTTGCTCAATTTTCCACTAGCTTATGGCAATGAACATACTGTAAAACAGTCCAGTAGCTTCACTACTCCATTTGCAAAACTTAATGACACACTATGCACATGAAATTTCACATACACATATGTATGCATTTATACCATGCATTGCTCTATGCTACCCAGAGCCACATTTTTGGAAATTGGGCAACCACAGAAATTCTTTACGTAATAAAACAAAACATACATTCTCTGTTCAAATAAGCCCACACAACTAGCTTTGCTGAACTCATTTTTCAGTCTAAATTCAGTTTTCTTTCTTTACACTACAATACTACCTACTTTAGAAACCTTAAAAATTCACAACTATGGGCTCATATTTCTTTCTGTTCATCTTTTCTTTCTTACGCATCTGGCCCCATTTTAGTAACAACATTTTTCAGATCCTTTTTCCATTCTATTAATACCATAACGTTTTTCAATAGAAACCCCAGCCTCCTTTGAAAAACAGCCATTTAATGGTTATCATTAGCTAGAGTAAGAAAGTCCTGTCACAGAATTTATTTTATTTATATCCGGTCTACTCTTAAACTCTCCAAGCAGATAATAGACTGCAATATAAAAAAAAACATAATGATGATGTTATCCCATCATTCCCAGTTTAAAATCATTTATTTTACACCTCCCAAATAACTTAGTAGCACTAATGTCATTTCATTAGTTATTATAGTAGTTGCCTTCTGGAGAAATTTAATTTAATTTAATTTATTAGATTTATACCCCGCCTCATTTCCCCAATCAGGGGAACAATGGGCAGCAAATAAATGTAATAATAATACATTTGAAGTATATAAACATTTCCTTATATTAGAAGTTTCTAAACACAAGGGACGTAGTGGCTCAGTGGATAAGACGCTGAGCTTGTCGATCAGAAAGGTGGGCAATTTGGCGGTTCGAATCCCTAGTGCCGTATAACTGAGTGAGCTCCCATTACTTGTCTCAGCTTCTGCCAACCTAGCTGTTCAAAGCATGTAAAAATGCAAGTAGAAAAATAGGGACCACCTTTGGTGGGGAGGTAACAGCCTTCCGTGTGCCTTCAGCATTTAGTCATGCAAGCCACATGATCACCGAGACATCTTCAGACAGCGCTGGTTCTTCAGCTTTGAAACGGAGATGAGCACCACCCCCTAGAGTCGGGAACTGACTAGCACGTATGTGTGAGGGGAAGCTTTACCTTTACCTTTTTAAACACAATTACTCCCTACTCCCTATTTTGTTGCCTGTCCACCCCACCCCCGTAAATCTATTGTACTACCTCACTATATGTCACTCTCATGGATTACAACTGAAAAATACCTAGCAATTAGCTGAAGGTATTGATCTGGTGCCGATCACTAGATTTGACCACTTGATTTATTATAATTATATAACAAATATATAATTTTATATCCAAACATTGTTTCATCTTCAGAGCATTGTAGCATTTTAAAGACTAGAACGTAATACATACTGTAATTTTCGACCAAAGTAAGATAAAATCGGTACTCCATTGATTCTGCGATTATCCTTATAAAGCTCCTTGTTTAAATAAACGCCGCTACAGATTCCAGACTTTTCATCCCCTCCTTCCAGATCCCATCAGCGCCCCTTGGACTCCTGAATCCAAGCTCACCTTCGCATTTATTGGGTAGTTTAACCCAGTCGCTCTCATCAGCGCCGGCTCCCCGCAGCCCAGCCGGAACCAGCAGCAAGACCAATAAAGCACCGACGCCGGGAATCCGCGAAGCCATCGAGGACCTCCCTTCAGGTTGCCCCGCCGCCACAGGCACAACAGCCGCACGAACGAATACTCGCAATCCGTTCTCGGCTTCCGGGATCCTCCTCTTCTAATGTAACTATAACAACCAGCTGTACCAACCAATTGCGGCCACAGTCGTGGCACGTTCCAACGGACGGCTCGGATTGCTTCGTTGGCCAACCAATCGAAGACTCACATAGAGCTCTCGTTTCTCCAATAAGCGTGCTTTGTTCTCCTCCTTTCTACCCTTGAAGTGCTACCCTCATTACTCTCTGATTGGTCGGTCTGACTCCGTCCCTGTTTGTTACGCTCACCCCATTCGTTACCAAAGGCGGGATGAATGGGTGGGGGCGAAGTGCTGCTTCCTGATTGGGTCCAGGGCATGTTCAATGAGGTACAGTACTGTCGCTCGGTGTGCTTTATATCAGGGGTCTCCAACCTTGGCGACTTTAAGCCTGGCGGGACTTCAACTCCCAGAATTCCCAAGCCAGCTGGGGAACT
>JANHGC010008344.1:97440-107939 GCA_027560395.1 Boaedon fuliginosus
TTGCCGCCTCGAGTTCCCCTTCGGGGTGAAGAGAGGCGGGGTATAAATCTAATAAAATTGAAATTGAAATTGAATTGCTTGGATTTCAAAGTGCCTGAAATGTCTCTCCCACCCTCAAAAGATATCCCAAGCAACAGGCCTGACTTGAATGGGGACAGGCAGAACTTCATTGTTTTAGATTAAGCTTAAACAAAAAGTTAACCTTAACATTTCCAAGCTAAATATAAATTGTTGTTTTTGAATTTTAAAACCATCTCTTAACGTCTGATATGTTACAGTGAATGTAGAGTAATAGGTGATCTTTTTTAAGCAATGATGCTCCTATAGGCAATTCCTTTTAAGAAAATTCTTTTTAGATGCTTTCTAAAAAGAATGACTTCTCGTTCCCATTTGATGAGGTAGAAATATTTTCACCATAGAGATTAAGACCATTACAGATAGTCCTCGGCCTATGACCACAACTGAGTACAAAATTTCTGTTGCTAAGAGGAATATTTGTTAAGTGAGTTGTCCCATTTTATGACCTTTTGCCAGTTGTTAAATGAATCAACACAGTTGTTAAGTTAATAACACAGTTGTTAAGTTAATAATGGGGAATCTGGCTTCCCACTGATTTTGCTTGTCAGAAGGTTACAAACGGTGATCACATGACTCCAGAACACTGCAACCATCATAAATATGAGTCAGTTGTCAGTCGTCTGAATTTTGATCATGTGACTATGGGGATGCTGTTGTAAGTTGAGGTCTACCTGTATTTGGAAAATAAAGTTTATCATATTTCATGTGCTTTCAAAAATACAGAGAGAAAAATACCTTGAAAATTTCCTTCTATTCATATCCATTTTACTACGGTCTTACCATTGCATCTTCCATATCGTAACCACTATAGGAGATCACAGCAACAACGGCATTTGTTCCAATGGGATAAGAATCCATATTGTAGTAATCATATATGGATGGCCGAACTAATGGGCTTTGAGGAGTCTGAAGCCGGTATAGTTTGTCATCAGATCGATACGGGAAGGTGAGAAGTGGAAAACCCATTGTCTGCTTACCTGGGAGACACAGTGGGGGTAGAAGAGGGAAGGAGAAGAAAAAAACCCAGAATGATTATCTACAGTTAGAAAAGGTATTCAAAATATATATTGCAACTTTCATTAAGGAAATGGCCATAAATTGGTGGCAAAAGAACGTCTCCTCCCATTGCTTGCCTCTCAACATCCTGTAAGGGCCCACAGAGTCAGCCTCCTCCAAATACTGATGGCCAAACAATGTTGGCTTGCGGTCCCATGGAGAAGGGCCTTCTCTTGGGTGCCCCAGCCCTCTGGAATAAACTTCCTCCGGGATCCCCAACCTGTTAACCTTCCGCTGAGCCCTCAAAACATGGCTCTTTTTGCAGAGTGGATTAGATTAACACCTCAAAGTTGTTTTAAGAGTTTTAAATTTGTTTTAATATATGATACACTATTTTATATTGTTTTTACTGTTGTAAGCCGCCCTGAGGCCCTTGGGAGAGGGCGCCCTATAAGTTTAGTTTAATTTAAATAAATAAATAAATAAATAAGTCATGTTTTCACACTTAAAATGATAACAGTCCACCATTAACAGGCAGTTGGCTGTGGAAAAATATTCCCTCTTTTTCAGACCACAGAGTTTTTGCTAATCAGAAGAGAGGAGTAAAGGTACAGGAGAAAAAATCCTGTCCTGGTAGAAAGTCCTTTTCTTTCCTTTTACCTTTCCCCTCTTCTTTCCCCTCTCCTTCCCTTCGCTTCCCTTCGTTTTCCTCCTTTCCCTTTCCTTTCATGTTTAAGAACTATTTTGTTCAGTGAGCAGTCCAAATTTCACAGCTCAAGTTTCTTCCTTCTCTGCCACTGAACATTTAATCCCTTCTTCTTCTTTCTAATAATATACTCAATGGAACTTCACTGTTACATGTCCAATATGTAAAAATAAAATTGGCATGGATTAATCTTCTTGTCTCCTTCATACTAACCCTGCAGTTAGCACCTGAGAGAAGCTCTACAAACTTGTCTTCAACACTGCCAGGCTGGCCAATCATAATGTCTGAATCCCAGTGTCTAGTCTAGTGAAAAATCTGTTTCTAATTTTAAGGAGATTAAATAACAAATGTAGTGCACATACAGGAGATACACCCATCCAAACTAATCCAAATTCTTACTTCCAAAATGGCAGAGCCACTACAACAACAAAAGGACAAGTATCTGCAATCAGGCATAAGAGAAGAGTCCCTTGCTGATCCTTGTTTTTCTAAAAAAAAAAAAAAGTATGGAATCCAAGGATAGAAGACGTTCTCTATCTCAACCCCTTTGTTTTCCCCTTCGGTGAAAGAAATGGCTTCTCTGTTTCCCTTAAAGAATGTATGTTAAACAAAAAAGGAGAATGTATGTCTCAAGTCTCCAGTTATGTGTGTCCTAGCCTAAGATTTCTCTCAGTCTGCAAATCCTGAGGTGCTCCGTGGTTTATCAAAGAGCTCAGGGAGATAAAGTAGGAAGCCTCTGCAATAGTGGCAGAATGAATGAGGCACCTCCGAGGACACAAGCTCAGCAATGTCTCAAGGCAGCTCTGTTCTTATTGCAGCAGAGGAGTGCCATCCATCCAACAACTCTATTTAATTAATCATCCCTCAGCCTCCATACTATTTTTATTATATTTATGTTATGATTATTGCACTTTCTCAGTAGTTATTTACATGTTAGCCACTAAGAGTCTCTGGAGTTGAGAAGGTATAAATACTAGTTAAATAAAAAATAAATAAAGAGCAACGGATCAAAGTACAACAATAACTTTTACAAAAATGTGACATGTAACAAAACAATACTGCATAAAATACTCCTATTTACAGTAAGAACATCACTTTTTTCTAGGATTCTCTATTCTGTTCATGCTGCCAATAGTCTATCTCTTCCCGTCATTTTTTACTGCTCAGCAAGTTCCAGGTTTTTCTTGGATATTCCTAATTTGTATTCTATTCCTTTTTTAAATACTATAGTTGTGCAAAACATGGAAATCCTTAGAAACCTTGTTAATAACTCCTGTGCACAGATATAGTCATTTCTTGTCAGAAATACCAAGCCAGGCAAGGGGGAGGCCTCAAGGGTGGATTTAGTCTTGAGTCCTTGTGCAACCACAATAGGTCCAGCTGGTACACCCACTCACCTCTTTAAATTCCATAGAACTTTATCTATCTGATCCCAGGCTAAGGCTAGAAATCTGGAATAGGCAGAATATAACAAAGTGGTGAGCTTGAACCTTTCATGTGTGGGTCTGGCTGTTTCTGCTGCTTGATTACGAAGATGCATACTATAAAAATAATTGAATTATTAGTATAGTTAGGAAACAATAAATACTTACCCATCTGACACTGGTACATGTTTCTTGGACTTTGATTGTGATCAGAGAAAGGAATGAAACATGCCACCACGCTTAGCATGCTATAGGGAAAAAGCTCCTGATGCGTGGTCAACCCAGGTTGAATTTCATCCCTGGACACAGCAATGTTCATGAATACCTAAGGAAAATCCAGTTTCCATCAGTTTCAAAAGCTATCAAATCCACTGAACTGTTTCCAGTTCTTATTATTAGAAGAATAATCATTCTGCAAAACTAATTGATTAAAACTTTAGCAGCCCACTTCAGAAAAATTCAATTTTAATATGCAATATCCAGAAAACCATTGTTTTCAATGCTCTTGATATTAGAATTTATCATAATGTTCATGATAATGGCATCATATCTCATATTTTTCTTCCTAAAATATATGTACCCAAGTTAAAATATCTGATATTTAGACTGACAAATTATAAAAGGCAGTTTTATAAAATTATAAAAGGCAGCAACCAAGATATGCAGCCAATTGGACAAAATTCAAAGATCTTATTAATGATACTGTTATTGACTGCAATTCTATAGCAATTTATTCTAAACTGCAAGAGAAACACTGGGAACTGCTCAGTATTATGCATACTGACCCAGCAACCCAGGGGTTCAAATGACTGTACTTTTTCAACCTGAATGAATAATTGGGGGCGGGGGGGATAGACGGGACACAAGCAAAACATGCTTTATTCTTGAGCTAGTGATATTTGGAAACATAGAAATCTGAGATTGAGCACAACGGTCTGTTACTTATCATTTAAAATGGATACTTACTAATCTTAAGAAAAAGGATTCAGCTACACAACTAAGCTATTACTAATCACATTTATCAGTGGTCAGAAACACATTTTCTCAGCACTCCCAAATAGTAGTCTACATCCCCCCCGCCACTAAAATAAGTATTTTTTTAAAAAAAACAAAGCTCACAATATCACCAAAATGTTCAACAAAATTTGTATGCTTTCAGAGACAAAATAAAAAAGCTTGCAACATTGATGGGGGAAATGCAAGATTTGAAACTATCAAGATCTTGTAAAATTTGACAAGTCTTACACAATTTTGCCCAGTTTTCATTTCATTTTGGTGCCCTCTATCAAGTCCTGAGAGGCTGGCAAGGTCAGGAAACAAGAACCCACCTGGATTTCTGGAAAGATTTTCTGATAATTTAGGAGAATTCTGAAAGTGTATACAATATATTCTCCAACACAACTTATACCTAGTATAATTTTGGCAGTTCTATTCTGCATCTCTTTCTCAACTCTCCCTCCCCCAATTGCTGAAATACAATAAATTAGTTTTGGATTAGCTGGTGCTTTATCATAAATATTAAACGTGTTACCTGTTCCATCGTGCCAATCCATTCTTCTTTTCCCAAAGCCAAGTTTTGTACAGGACGCATCATCCTACAAGGGGTTGTGAAAATAAAAAGTCCTGGGTAGAGACTGGGTTTCCCTGTCATCGGAATGAGCACCACTTCTGTCCAACCTGGAATCTTCTTTTCTTGCATTGCCTGTTAACAGATTTTAAGATTCAAAATGATTTGTTTTTATATCCTTCAGCAGAAAGAAGAAATAGTTAGCATTTAAACCAATTCACAAAATAGTAATAATCTGCCTTGTAAGATTTAAAGAGATTTAAAAGAGAGGAAGGAGAGACAAGTGACTTCATCAAGAGTTATGACTTTTGAAGGAGGTAGAAATGTACCTAGAAAATCATCTAATTCTGAATGACAATCATGGGTGCCATCACCCAATCAATGAAATGATGCTATTTTCCAAGAGTTTGGAACTGAGATATACATTGCAATTAAGCAAAGAAGACTCACCTTGAAGCGCCTGAAAGTCTCAACAAGATCAGGAGCCTGATCCTTCTCTATCCAGCCCACCAGAGCCCCATCTAATATAACTGGATAACATTCAGCATAAGGTTGATTTGGTACACCATCAACTGGGGTGACACCTATGGAAATATTTTGTGGCAATGCTTATCATGTTATGAACAACTGTACAGAAACTTCCCAGAAAGTTAGTGGAGTCCATTTTAACATCTTCTCATTGATATTCTGAAACAGCAATTCCTAAAATTCCCCAGCATGGCCGTTAGGTAAAGACACACATGGGATTTGCTTTATCAAGGAACCTTTGTTATGGGTGCAAGTATATGAAAGACAATGGTAGGATTTCTTTTTAATGTAAAAAATTGGAAAATCTGAAAACCAATTAAAGCCACAAAAATGTTGCATTTGAACCTAATATATTCAACGCCCCAATTTAACTATAAATAGTGAGGTAAGGTCTGTCCTCAGGTTTACTATTTAAAAGACATAATAAACCTTATAAAAGGGAAAATCAGGACTCACAGAAACTCAAATACCAGTTCTTAAAAGCTACAAATTACATAAATTAATTTTATTAATAACATAGATATTAGCGTTTTTGTTAGGAGGAAATGGAGAAGAAATTGATTAAATAGAAATGAATCACTGGATTGCTACAAGTTTAAGGTTCTGTTGTGATAAAAAATAGTCAAATGTTTGAAATTAAAGGAAGGCATAAATAGCATCAGTTTGAGGTTTAGGTGAATGTATGAATTATTCCTTAGTCGACCTAGTTTTGTATGGCTGCCCCTAATGGGCAGGAAGATTTTTTTAAAATAGGGAAGGATGAATGTATCTTCATTCTCAGTACGTTCTTTCTCATTCCAGTTTCATTTTGTCTTGCTTCCACATGCTTTTATTGTTTTAAAATTTGTACAATAATTGGTGAGCATTTCTTTAACTATACTTTTTGTCTATACTCTTTAAATTTATATTGCTTGTGAATATTTTTTTGCAACACAAAGCATGTCAAGTGCAAATTGTGCACATTTTTGTGTAACCTTTGCCATTTAACTTAAATCACATGCTGCATTATAACACTGTTGAAAAGTGTCCAGTTTGGTGCAATTCCATTCCATTTTCAGGAATATGAATTATGAAAGTTCACATAAAAACATATATGAGACTGAATTCTTTCCCACTTTTATTGTCAGGTAGAGGTAATCTGCTTGTAAATACAGGTAGTCCTTGTCTTACAACAGCACTGAAGAGTGACTTATGACTGATCCTCACACTTATAAACATTGCACCATGTTCACATGATCAAAATTCAGGTGCTTGGCAACTAGCATGTAGTTACATTGCTTGCAGCATTCCCAGGGTCAGGTGACTGTCCTCTACAACCTTCACAGCCAGTTTCTGACAAGCAAAGGCAATGGGGGAAGCCAGATTGGCTTAACAACCATGGCAAAAATGATCATAAAGACAGGCATGACTCACTTTCCAACTGCCTTGCTTAGCAACAGAAATTCTGTTATCAAATGTGATCGTAAATTGAGGACTACCAGTAGGCTTCTGCAAATCTTTCAGAATAATTGCTGTGGAATTGCGTGCCAGTGCTATACTTTTCTCTGAATTGTTACTGGAGTTGTGTCAGATTCACATGGCTACTTTGGTTGCTCCTGGCTTACCTATTCATGATCTACAGGATGGTTCTATAATACTGTTAAGATGCAGCTGTACTTTATGAAGAAAGATGGATTGCTGGGGTATTGCTCTTGATCGGAGGATTTGGATCCATCTATCAGGGAATATTAAGATCCTTCAAATCCAGGCAAAAGGCCACTGCTTTATAAATGGTTGTACACATGCAGAAATTATACTTCTGAAAAAGTGATCATCCTAATACGAGATTGGTTTACCATAAAATCATTTTCTGACCATTCCATAATACTTACCTAAACAGCAAAGCAATGGTAGCAGAGATACAGTGTTGAAAGTCTGGGTTACGATTTCACAGGGGGCCGTCATATGGTTCATCAAGCCACAAGGCTCGCCGTCTGGCGTGTGGACAGGACAGAGGAAGCCCCAGGACTCTGGCAACAGCTTGCGCACGGTTGTGGTTCTCATCTTCAGAAAAGCAGCTCCTCTGTGCACGCAGCGGAAGTGGGAGAGGTAGCGGAAGAAGTTCAGCTTGTCTGCTATCACACATAGACCCGATGCTTGCAGCATGCCCAAACCTTGGAAAGTCATGAGGAGGGTGGGTGGGAGGAAAATAATAGAAATCTGATCTTCTCCAATTCTGTACTTAGACAATTGTTTTTGAACAGCAGCAGTTTAATGCTTTTTATTATGAACAGAGTTTGCCAAACACTCAGCTCTAGCTACATTTATATTTCTCAAGGAGACACGTAACAAGGGTTAGAACTTCAGATTTTAGACAAGGAATATCAGTACTCTTGGGATTCAAGAGATCAGGAAAGAGGAAGAAGTCTTGCAGGCATTGCATGGATTCCCTAATCTCCTTTTTGGATGCAGTTTTTTTTTACTCTGTGTTGCTGACTGTTTGCAGAAATGTAATTTGGAAGATGCTTAGCTGAGAAGAGCTGACCCCAAAGCAAAAATAATCACACACAGAAAAAAAGCACTTTTGAATACAACAAACAAAACTTAAATATGTAAGTGTATTATATGGGTTTTAGTCTGTATACTTCATCCTAAGAAACTTTAAGATTCAACATTCAAATCATCAAAATTTGGGAACAAAATGTTATTTTTTAGTCAAATTTTTACACAGCCCATATCACTTTCTAAATAATACTGGGTAGTTTAAAAGTAAAATACTCTAGAATCCATATAAATCCATATAAATCCAAATCCATATAAAAACAAACGAGGTTAAATAATTGTGGTATTTCATGCACTACAGCCAGACCTGAATGATTTTTCTTATTCTTATTTTGAACTGTCTGAACTGTTTTTAGATGTTTTTAAAGTGAAAAAAGCTAGGCAACGTGGAAATCTCAGACAAACATCTACTCACCTATAGTGCCTTGGAATGAGGCAGAGAACAACATCATGTTAAACAAACTGTGAATTTAGCTCTTCATACCATGCTGGATGCAGCTACTCATGGGAAGAGCCAGGCACAACAAGGAATACACTATCTCTATGCCATTAAGATTCAGTGGCACATATAAACAAGCTAACTAGTTTTGCTTGTGATCTACCCAAAAATGCCTAGAGAGAACTAGCTAAAAGATTCACAGACACCCAAGGAATGTGTGTATTTCATACATAAAGCCAAAACTGCTTTCTTTAAGAAGCTGTAACATTTTTGGTAGTGCATGGTAGGCATGTACCTTCTTAACTGAAGCAAGTATTTTCCTGGGATTATACAGCAACTTTGTGGTTTCTAAGAGTAAACACCTACTTAATGGCATATAATCAATAAAAAATTGCATATAATCAATTAATACAAAACTAGAAAAATATGCTCTTTTAAGAAGACAGAAGTAAGTGTGGAATATATGCAACATTCCCTAGTACACTATGGGGTAAGATCCAGCAAAGTGTCTGTTGAGCTGGAAATGTTTTGGCAATTTTGCAATTTGCAGCACTGGTTCAAATGGCCAAATAAAGTTAAAAATTTAGTATCTCTTTTATGAACTATGATTGCAATCTCTGCTATTAAGCTGGAACAGGGTAAACCCATCACAGCATACATTACAAAAAAAGGAGCGGGGGGAGCCATTATTTTTTGAAAATGCTTTTTCAAACAACTCTGGACTTGAGCAGAGCTGACATCTAATTTTATTCAATTATTCAATTATTTCAAGGCCCTTTAGGAGTATAATGTTGCACCAATTTCATTTGAAAAAAAAGGCAAATACATAATTAGATTGCAGACAATCCTACCTGACTTTGAGCGCAGGTTACCAGTTGCCAGGAGATATTCAAGCATCCGGGTGAGATCTACGCCCATGCCAAGAATCTTTATCATGGTTTCTGAAGTAATTGTTACATTTGACCTCTGAGCTTTCTTATCTAATGCTAGTTTAACAGAGTGTAACCAAGTTTCCATCTTCTCCTGAAAAACAGGATGAAAATAAATAGAGGTAAGGTAAATTAAGAAAATATTAAATAGTCTATTAATAGTAATTTAGTTACTATATTTTAAATGGAGGGGCAACACATACTTTGACTGAACACAAATAGACATTTGTAAGATTCTAAAACTCAACTTTCTTGGATGCTCAACTTCCTCAGGTGATGCCCCTTTTGTCACTAGTTTGTAGCAAATTATTCCATGGCTCAATGCTATAGACCAGGGCTATCAAACTTGCGGCCTGTGGGTCAGATGCGTCATGCGCTGGCCACATCCACGCCTGGTTTAGCGAAGGGGGGAAAGTCAGGATACTTCATGCAATGCCGCCATGATGACGCAAGTTTGACACCCCTGCTATAGACAAAACATCAGTGGGGTTTGCAACAAGGCAAGAATGGAGTTGCAGCAATGTAATACAAAGCCACGGATTCCTCACACTTCTTGATTAGGGCTCCTAATACAAAGAGTTTCAGTTTCAAGCCCAGAAACAATATGTATTTTGACGGCTTCTAGACTTGATCCAAGGCATAAGGGAAATGTAGACAATGACATATGTGAACTCACATAGTTCCCAGAGTTTTAAAGAAATGTGGTGCCCATTTGAAACAAAATCACTAGAATATGAGGAACTCTCCTGTTGTTTTATAAATCAGGAGTATATATACTAGTGAAAAAACCCTTGAATTATCCAATATAAATGCCATTCCTGCAGCACTGCGATCAATCAGTGTTTCTGGTTTTGATGTTTGTGAATTCAGATCGTGGAAATCCAGTAATATGGACTTTCATTGGTAAAAATGGAGAATATGCAGAAGGAGAGCCATCCTAAATTAGCACAAACATAGACTGACAGATGAAGAATCTATGAAAATAGGCAAAGGATCAGGCTCCTTCTTTGTGCTGTTATCAAATTTCCTGCCATAACAGGCCACTATTTTTACTGAAAACTGATCCAATTTGTAACAGTTTTATCCAAGGAAACTAAGCATGTTCATATTTTATTAAGCCTAGGTAAAGACTGAAGATACAACACTGGAATCAGAAAAGGGGTATTTCCGTTTGTCTCATGAGAGTCTCACCACAACAGATATTGGGTGACTATTACCGTATATACTCGAGTATAAGCCGACCCAAATATAAGCCGAGGTACCTAACTTTACCTATGAAAACTGGAAAAAC
>JANHGC010008344.1:127614-141186 GCA_027560395.1 Boaedon fuliginosus
AGTCAGCTTATTGCCCCCAACAATCTGGGTCCTCATTCCACCGACCTTAGAAAGGATGGAAAGCTGAGTCAACCCTGAGCCTGGTGGGATTCGATCTGACAACGTGCTGAACAAATCAGCAGAAACTGCAGTACTGCGTTTAACCACTGCGCCACCAAGGCTCTTGTTCTAATAGTTAACTCTAAATAGTTCTAATCTGAACTATTTTGCCTACCTCTTTGAATATTAAGAGAATTTTTGCCTTAAATGTTTTAGTGTGTTTTTTCCCATTGCACTTGGCCTTAGTAACATGTTTTGCTTAAGACAGAAACTAGAAGTCTTGCAAGGATACAGTTTATGTTTTATATAATAAATTACACAGTAAAATAAAATTGTTAATTTTTGGATCAGAAGATCTGTGGATTCAGTGCCCTTTGTAAATATACAAACTATGTCAATGGTGAGAGGAGAACTTATCTTCTCATTATAATAAGAATGTCCAATTTATGGAGGTCAGGCATGAAATAGCTCTGGGAAAGTTCTATTATATTTTGCAGTGACAGATTATAAAAAATCAGTTATGTTGCTTCATGGAGTACATTCTTGCTGACTATAGGTTTGCGTAAGTTTCCATGTCAGCCCTAATTTTAGAAGAGGACCAATGAAATGAAGACACAAGTGATGTCTGGCCAGACTCCATTCTCTTCCTATGGACTGACAGCAAGTTCCCTAGATCCAACCATTCTCCTATGTACTCTTTCTCTAGAAGAGCAATAGGGAGAATGCTGGCTCTGAGTGAAGAGTCTTCACTTGTTAACTGCTAATGCATATTGGCTGGGTTCATGCATAGTACAATTTATTCAGTGTTACGTGCCACTTTTCCACTAAGACAAAACATTAAAGTGGCTTTCAATTAAAACATGCTAAGCCATTATGTAGCCCATTTAATTTGGCTCAGCTTATGCAAACCAACCAATTGTGATGTAACAAACTGCAGCATAGTACAATACCTGAACCTACCTGCATTATTTTGGGATGCTACCTGCATTATTTCATGCTGGCAAGAAATGCAGAACTGGGATAAAACAATTGCCCTGCCACTTATTTGGGAGACAGGAATGACCTTCCCTCGAACTACGGTCTACTCTAGTACCACTTTGCTTTCTGCACATGGTTTTTAACTGGATTTTCAATCATGATTTGGATTTGGTTACCATGGATGTGATTAGCATCAGTTTACTCAGATTGGACAAATTAGAAAGGGAATACAAATTCACAAATGATAGACAGGTGTGGACTTAAACAACCAAACCATTGTTTTGCTATGCCAAGTGAACTGAAATAAAATGGCTATGTTTACATAACCCAAATTTAAGCATGGTTTATTGAATAATGGCCTGGGTTCCATGTATTATGATGCCTTACTCTGTAAATTCACACATGATGGTCATTGCAATGCATGAATCCAACCAATATTTGTGGAATAAGGAAAGAATCAAGGCCCTTTAAAAGCTTCCATTTCACTATCTCAGAAACATTTCCATAAGGTAAAAAGACAAGCAAAGGGATGAGATTTTTTTTTAAAAAATCAAGAATATAATAGGGTTTTGCAATTGTGCTAGCTTGTCAGAAGAAAAAAGGGTATAGTTTTGCAGTCTCCCACAGTTAGTTTTTTGCAAAGAATATACATTTTTAAAAAATGAACAAATAAATATTTATAGTTTAGGCATCCATTAGTCTAGAAAGACTATGGTATTGAGCTCCTGGGTGAAGATCTTAGTCCCCTTAGAGCACAATAGCCTGGGTAATTCTTTTTGGAGGATAGGCTGTTACCCAATCCCTTCTCTCCACGCAGCTGAAATAATCCAGTGGAACTGTGAAGCTGATACAACCGGTTCCAGCTGTGTCACAGGAGTTTTGCCAGCTACTTAGAGTCGAACTCACAGCCTCCTGATTGCAAGGCGAGAGCGCCACCTCTATGCCACAGCTACTCCAAAATATATATAAAGGCAAAGATATTGAAGAAACTTCATACCATGCAAACCAGGGCAGCTTTTTTGTTTAGTTTAAAAGCAATGTTGTATAAGCAAAATAAATTAGGAGAGTTGTTAGGAACAAAGCTAAGGCACTAGAACTGCAGCAAGTAAAGAAAGAAAATATCCACAAGTTTTAGTGGAAAAATCTTCAGTCCCTCAAGGATACTGATACTTGCATTTGCTAAAACAATTTATTAAATTAGAAGGAAAAAAGACAAGACTTGATCATACCCCTGGATTTTGCTGACATTTAAAAAAATTGTCCTCAAACATAAAGATAGGCTTCGGTTACAGGATTTGTTATTGAAACAATGTTTTAAAACATTTAGTATCGATGAGAGCTTTTTGGTTCATCTGGGGCTTTCCTTGAAATGTTCCTCTTCTGAAATTAAAAAATTATGCCACTTTCCCCCTTCTTTTTGGCATAATGTGCAGATGCAATGTTGAGTGTTTCTGGGTCTTCCCTGGATCCAAACAGGTGGATGCTTTCCAATGTGTTCATTTTATCCTTAATTATGACAACTTTATAAATACAGGTGGTTGGTTCTGTTTTTGAATGGTATCATTCAGAGGAAAGATGCAAGAGATGGCTACATCTACAATACCTTGACAAAGCTCTGCATAAAGTTTCCTAAAAACCAAAAGGTAGGAAACAGTGATTAAAATTAACAGTGATTAAAATTAAAATTATACTGATTAACATCTCAGCCATTGATCTACAATAACTGAAATCTTGGCCCTGTCAACAAGCAGATTTCACAAGACCATTGACTTACTGATTTTGATCATGCTTAGAAGCTTCCTTATTTCTTGCTAAAAGCAACAGCAGATGTACGTAAGATTTTAAGTGTGGGTTTCTTTTCCTCAACAAGAGATAGGCATTAACCCCTCTCCCAAAAGACAAGAATAGATCCCAACTGTTAAATCATTGCTTCTGTGCTCCTGACTTGAGCATGCTACTTTATTTTTCATCGCTTCATAAACTGCAGTCAGAACTATAGGCAGGGATATCTAACACCTGTCCCTGGAGGTCTCTGATGCCAAGGGCTTCCCCTTTCCTTAAAGGGGAAGATTCAGATGCAAGGCAGTTGGACTTTATTATAGTGGTGATGGATGCAATACTGGGTGACCTGACCAGGCAGGATACCAATCACCCTGTAGAAGATCCATCTTTATGATTACTAAGTATTGACAGCATCTTAATAGAAGAATTAGCAAGGTTGCAAGTGACCTTGAAGGTCTTCTAGTCCAATCCTGTGCTTAGGCAGGAAACCCCATACCATTTCAGACAAATGGTTGTCCAATACCTTATTAAAAACCTCCAGTATAGAGCATCCACAACAAGTTGTTCCACTGATTAATTCTTCTAAGTGTCAAGAAATTTCTCCTTAGTTCTAGCTTTGCTTCCTCTTTGATTAGTTTCCATCTATTACATCTTGTCCTGCCTTCAGGTGCTTTAGAGAATAGCTTGATGCCCTCTTCTTTGTGGCAACCCCTCAGAAACTGGAACACTGCTCTCATGTTACCCCTAGTCCTTTTCATTAAACTAAACATGCCCAATTTGCATAACCATTCTTCATATGTTTTAGCCTCTGATCCCTTAATCATCTTTGTTGCTCTTTGCATTTTTTCTAGTCTCAGCATCTTTTTTATATGGTGACCAAAACCGGATGCAATATTCCAAGTGTGATCTTACGAAGGCATCATAGAGTGGTATCTTGATTCTATCCCTCTGTTAATGCAGCCAAAGACTGTGTTGGCCTTTTGGACAGCTGTAGATGACAGCTGCTGCCGTCTTGATGACATGTAAAATTCAGCAGATCTCCAGTTCACTGTAAAATCTCCACTGTGAGTGTTTTGGAGCCTTCATGAAATCAGACTTCATGTTGGGAATAGGTGGGCTTGGAGACTGACAAAGGTGACAGTAAAAAGACTCTGATGTTGGATTTCTTCTTTCAAGGTTATACTCTTTTCTTTACCCCTGGAGAGCAAAATCCCAAAAATTCTATGGACATTGGGATATTGCATCAATTAAAATTTGGAACATATTAATAATCATAAGATATTGATAAAATCCCTTCCACTGTTTATACCCTGAATTTTTTTAAAGTATGTTTATATGTTACACTGTATTAATAAACTTATTTAGTTGCAATAAACTTATTTAGTTGCATTTAGTTGACATCATGGTTGTGAGCCCAGTTTACCTTTAATTTCATTATGATGATCATTTATAATCTGTTAGTTGATCTCAACTAGGCTCCCAATAAAGTCTATATATTTCAATTCAAAGATGAAGGTTTTGACTTATTGTGTTGGGAAGAGAATAATTTTTAGGTTCCCAATCAAGCAAACATTTCCAAGGATTCAAAATGAAGATCAACAACCATCTCAGAGAGTATTAAACACATGCACAGAGAGCAGGTGCTGGCCATGGATCTGGAATGCATCAAAACACTTGTTCTTTATCACCGGGCCATTTGTTTTCCTGACACTAGCTGAAAATAGCATATTGAGCTACTATAAACAGACATGAAATGCTAGTATCTTTCATACAAATTGAGGATTAGTGGTGGCCCTTAGCTTCTTTCTCCACTTTAACAAGGGAAGGCAAGAACAGCTTTCAATTAGTTTTCCAGTGAAGTAGGGGAAAACCTGAGAAGGGAATGGTAAATAAAATCACTGGAGGAGCCTTTTTGAATTGATCCTTTTGCATTTCAAGGGATTACACTGGATTTCCTTTCATAAGTATGCAAAAGTTGCAGTCTCCTTTGAGTTTCTGCCTGCGAATACTCCCAGCAGGAAAAGACCTAAAAGCAATTACTTGGAAGCAAAACAAAAAATATCCATTCATGCAGTTGCCCCAAATGGAGATCATTTGCTTTCCAATAAGTTTTTATTCAGATTTCTGTAAGTACCTCAAACTCAGCCAGACTTGCATTCATTATGCTCTAAGTGATTCCAAGAATAATAGAATATTATTTTGTATTTGTTCTATGTTCAGAAGACATAATCATCAATCTCACACATTGCAAGGTAGGAAAGTATCTCCCTGCCTGAGAAATACCCTGAGAAATAGCTGCGGATCAGTTTTAGGGAAATATGAACCACTAGGAAAAAACCCATACATTAGGGTCTTTCCCATGTATTCCTTAGCAAAAACTCTTCTGTTGCCTATTTTTCATAGCTCTCTAGCATAAAGCAAACATAAAGCACAAAGCACGTAGATTCCCTAAATTGCAGTATTATTGTCTTACCACATAATTCTATTTGATCTGATTTCCTCAATTTAGCTGTTCCCTAGATTAGGATTGTCCAGGCAGAGGGTTTCAATTGGCCATCTCCTTTGGGCCATCTCGTGACCTTAGCTAGAATGAGCAGAAGTAACAGCCAGGCCAATGGATCTTGCCTCCTGTTAGCCATTCTCAACATAAAAAATATTTGGGACAGTGCAAGACATTTAGAGCCAATCTATCAGGGCTGACTGGATCACCAGGCAAGAAAAAATTAGATTTTTAAGGGAAGGAGGAATATCCAAGATAGGCAGGAGTGGGCTGGGCTGGGCTGGGCGCCACCTAGAGTAATGAAGATGAAATGAGCAACTATTTAAATCGGATCAAATAAAATACATCTCGGCAAGGAGGAAAAAGTGGGGGGAGCTAGAATCTATAGTCCACCTATCCAAATGCTGGCTATGGACAGCCTTATCAGTTCAAAACAGTTTTACAATAAAACTCTAAGGAAGACACTATGGCACGTATTCAAGGGGACATTTAGAAGGATGCTTACTGAGCACATGCAGGAGCACCGTTGACTTCAATTAGCCAAACTTTCAAGTCTTCATCCACCATGAAATCAAAACCAAAGAGCTGGAAACTCTGATAATGAAGATGTTTGGTACTGATAGCAGGTTCTATACACATAAGGCAGCTTCTGTAAATAGAATGAAATATTCCATCACTGAATTATTTGAAATTATGCTTTGTCCAGCACCTACAATATTTAAATCAGGGAACTAAAAAGAAATGCCAATACTGAATATCTTTGCTTAAAATAACAGTAAAGTCACTGAGTAGGGTTAGATGGTAGAATTTTCTCATTGAATGGGTTCACAAATTGCATTAAATCCATAATGCCGTTCTATAGTTTTGACTCAACATTTTGTGTGAACAGTTAAGTATTTATGGCAGCTTTCCAGGACCCGTTTCCCAGTTGTTTTGGATTTGACTCCATATAACTGTACTGGTCAAAGTGGTGGGAAATTGTGGAAGTTGTGGTCCACTATATCAGGACTCCAATAAGTAGGATTTTAAATGATTTTTGTATTCAATAACTAAAATCTATACTGTCCAAAATTTGCAAAACATACAATGAAACAGGTTGATGGAGAGTTTTCTTTAGATAGACCTTTTTTGTGATCTTGTGGCCAGCATGGCCGAGAACATGGAATGCTGTTACTTTCCCACCAAAGTGATATCTATTTATCTACTCGCATTTACTGCTTGGTGGGCAGGAGCTGGGTCAAGTAATGAGAGCTCACGCCATCGCATGGCACTCACAGGTCTCGAACCTGGGCTGTCAGCTTTCCAGCTGACAAGCTTGGTGTCTTTAATCACCTGAGTTTTATTTTAGGAACTGGGTAAATTTTTAAATTTTTCATTTGAGCACAAATGTTTGCAAGCAGCATGCCATGGTAGGTAATGGACTTAACATGATGCTAATTCATCCTGATGATACACATTACAGACTTTTTATGGAAAGCAGGCTTGCTACAAAGTAATTCACCTAGAAACTCTGTGCCTGATTAAACTTGCCTTATAGTATAAACTACAAAATGGTAGAAACATTAATTACAGGTGGTCCTCGACTTACAGCCACTTGTTTAGTGACCGTTCAAAGTTAACAACAGTGAAAAAAGTTACTTCTGACCTCTTTCCCACTTACAACCATTGCATTATCCCTATGGTTACATGATCAAATTTCAGGCGATTGGCAACTGGCATGTATTTACAACAGTTGTTGTGTCCCAGGATCATGTCTTACCATTTGTTACCTTCTGGCAAGCAAAGTCAGTGAGGAAGCCAGACTCCCTTAACAACCATGTTACTAACAACTGTTTCAATTAACAACTATGGCAAGAAAGGTCATAAAATAGGGTGAAACTCACTTAAGGCTGTCTTGTTTATAACAGAAATTTTGGGCTCAAATGTGGTCATAAGTCAAGGACTACCTATAATGGACAAGGAAATTGTTGGATATTCTTAGAATTGCTTTCATGCAGCAAAAAAAGAGGAGCTAAAGCCCCTGCATATTAAATATCACTGCACATAGAGAAAGAGGCCTCTTAGCCTCTAGTCTCAGATTGTTAAGAGTGCAGATAATATATGAATAATAACTGCAAAAAAGCTTCTTGCAGATAGGCTGGGATGAAAATAAAAGACAAATACATACCTTATTATATTTTTGACTTGCAGTAAGATTGTATTTTCTAAAGTAACGTTCAAAGTATTCACCAGGTACTGATTAAACTCTTCAAAAAACATTTCATTCCCTTCTTCATATCTCCCATAGTTTTTAGAATATTCTTTCTGAATGCAGTGATTGGTCAAATGACAGGTTTTGTCCAGGAAATTAGCACTATTGTAAGGTTCTGAAGAGGTCCGTAGAACACCTTCTCTGTAGAGGTAGATACTATACTGGTGATCCACTAGGACCCAACTTCTAAAAGTTAAAAAAAAAACTTATTACAGTGTATAGATTAAAAAAAATAGGTAACACGATTCTGAATCATATGAATCAGATTTAATAACAAATATTTGAAAGTATGTGATAATTAAAGTGAATTAAAAAAATAAATACATAAAATTAAAAAAGCAATTCAAATGCACATATCCACTGCATTTGAACAAACCTAAATTGACAGAAAATTAATGAAAAGCACCTCAGATACCAAAATATTTTTTAAAAAGAAATCATTACCTAATATCAAATTTGCGATGACCTGGTTCTAAGAGCATAGGCTTCTCCAGGTATTTTTGAATCACATGCACTTGTCCTTGATTATCTATAAAATCCAGAAGTTCAGTAGCCTCTGAAGAAATAAGAATTCCTTCACCTAATTGAAAAAATAAGGGGTTGGATAGAGAAGTACTAAATAAAATATCAACAATCCAACCCTGGCATTCTTAGAATTGTAACTCAAAACTTTTTTGGGAGTTTAACCTATACCTTTGGGTATCAATGGAACAGATAAAAGAGTACAGGGTTGAACCGTGCAGTCCTTGGTGATTTCTGAGCTAGATTGTTTTCTTGTAGGTATTTCATTACCTGACTTGAGCATAGCTGACATCAAGGGTCTATCAGGAGAAAAATATACCTCCCAACACTGACAGGACAAGCTCTGTATATAAACAGAGAGCAAGCCTCACTCTCTGAACATGTTACCTAGCCAGGTAATGAAAGATCTGCAAGAAAGATAAGTTTTCTAGGCCCGTAGTATAGTAATAAAGCTTTGACTGCTGTTGCTGAGCCCCAAAAAGCAGGCTTGGTTATTTTTATCACACAATTATCTTTGTCAGTGGAGTTGTTGTCTCAATAGATCTGCAAGCAAGTTACTATACAATATTTGACCTTATGGAAGGGAATAATTTTAAACTGGCTTTTGTATCAATCTCTTTTTCCAGATTCTGTTATTATCCTGACTGAATTTGCATATCAAGCTATACCATGGTTTATTTTACCCATTGTCAAATAGGCCACAATTGCTAATGTATCCCCAAAAGCCCAAAAATTGATTGAAAAATGCAACTGTTGAGCTCATGAGACACACTAGGTATAAAACAAACACACCATATTGTGGCTTAGCACCAAGTGGTAATTTATCCATGGAAACCAGGAGAACATGTCTGAATTAAAGCCAATCAGTGATTTAATAGCAAAGTTGGCATTTGAATATGAGACCTTTTTTATTAATAAGCCATGACTCCCTAACTTCTCTTGGATAAATAAAAAAACTACACAAAAGTAATGCATTCCAGAGTCTTTGTCAGAAATTAACCTTTGGCTCCTGCTGAAGATTTGGCTATCCACACATTTCCTTCTCCATTCTCTTTCCTCTTCTGATAGGATGACAGAAAGACTTCCCTTTCATCTGTTCTTGTGTTGTTTATCAGATGATGAAGCCCATTCTCAGCTGGAGCTACTGGGGTCTTCAAATTGGTTGGATAAATCACATAGGATTCTGGAAACCATGTGCAAGCCTCCACCAATTCAGGACTTGTCTTGATTAATCTACACAGAGAGAGAGAGAGAGAGAGAGAGAGAGAGAGAGAGAGAGAGAGATCTTAGCTGGTCTTGTTGATTTAAACATCTTTCATATTACCATGAATTGTCTCCCGCACATTTGGATCAATCCAATCATTTCTGTTTTTCAGAATTCAGTATGGATACGAATACAGTAACCCAGTGACCCTATTTCTCAATGCATATATTTCCAAAACTATAGGAAAACTTTTTTGGGAAAATATTCCTATAATGGAAATAATACATTCTCTATTCCTTACTCATTTACATATGTCTTGAAGGACAAATGCAGCTTATTAGTAGACCAGTTACTTTGGATGTAGGAGCTTCATTTTCTTTAATATCTAGATAAAGGAAAATGCTTTTCAAAAACTCATAATTATTGCTACTCAAAGTAGTTAATATTGAGGTGGATGCTGTTTTAAGGTAGCTGTCATGAAAGACATGTTCCAAAACCTTGATCTGAGATCTTCTTCAAACCTATAACCTAAGATCTTCTGATCCAAGGCTCAGTGACTGAAACTGAAACTGAAACTATCAATATATGAACCCTAAAGTATATGTTATCATATACCTTAATTAGATAATTATGGACTTTATAGCCCTTCCTGTCTACATATATACTCATGATAGGCCCTGTGCACCTGCTGCCTATGAGCAAATTTTGGTTCCTATTGAAATCCCTTTTATTTCCCTATCATTAAAAAAACAATTCCAGTGGATCAGCCAAAGACCTCTGGCTTTCTGATCCCACAGCAGCTGGCTACTCAACCTCTAGGAAGCTCATAGAGAGGACATGGGAAGTAATTATTGTATTCGTGAACATGATGACCTTGGTCTTGGATGAAAGGTAGTATGTTTTGATAATCTTATCCCTTATGAAATAACATTCTAATTGTATTACCGTAAAGCTATTTAAAGGTGGCAACCATGTATTTCATGATTCCTAATACGTAATGATCCGCACAATTTAACTGTGTCCTTTGAGTATGTCCTTTTATCTACCCCCAAACCTGGCACCAAGCTCAGTTTATCAGGATCTTTCTGAATAAAGGAGAGGATGAGAGATTCTTTTCAGATGGCTGTTCCACATGAGGAGACTGCAGGTTAATAGTCATCCTGCAGGTCTTGGCACCAAGAGATAGAAAACCATCAAGCTCTTAACAACGACAGAGCCTTTAAGGACATTGGACCTCTTTTTCTAATCACTCTAGGATTTACAATCATTTTACAGTTAAGAGGTCTTCCAAACAACAATTTGAAAAACTACCTGGTGAATAGGTAGTGAGTAAAACTTCAACTCGTAATAGAAGAAAAGCTAACTAGTAACGTAATATAAAAAAATGGCATAAAGCTGAATAAGAATTTAATGGATTAATGGACCAGACAGTTTTGGTGAGCAACAAATAGTCTACAAATAATTGGCTAGAAAAGACTGGTTTGGAATCAAATTTACCAACAGTTTAAAGAAGATATTCTTGTTGTTGTGTAAAATTTCTGGAAACCGAAGGACAAAACTGCTATACATTTTGCAAGAATTTTAAATGAATCCTAAAACACAATAAAACATTTGGCAAAGCCCACAAGCATTTTATTTTATGTTTCAAGAAAGGTCAGAGATTACAAATGCCAACCCGAATTTAATGGATTTCATATCCTTGAGGCTTATTAGTATATGTAAATCAACAGAGCATAAAGGTCACATAAAATACACAAATGTGTATTATCCATTAAAACATGCCCTCCAGCACTCCTTTTCACTGAAAGAGAGTGGCCTGTCATGCAATTTTTAGCCAAGCAGCACAACTGTAGAAGAATTATAAAGTAATACCTCTAGTCATATTATTTATTGATTTTTAAAATATATATGTGTGTATGTATGTATGTATGTATGTATGTATATTTGGCTTTTCATAGCCTTAAAAGTTGAAAGAAGGCTCTACCTTCAAGAAAAGTATTTGTTTTGTTCCTATTAAGGAACATGAACAGGTTATCAATTACATTCAAAACTCATTCTAGTTTCCAAGATCTGTGACCTGAAAGTACGGTAATTATTGAGCAGCCCTATCTGAAAATGAGCCAATGCCAATTTGAAGTCACAAGGCAGCAGGAAATTTCCTGTATTTGAAATTAATTGACTGTCAAATGGTAACACTGAGAAGGTAACCAAGAGGAGAATTCCAAGAGATTTGTTCCCCAAAAGGCAACCAGACATTTAAATCTAACTACATACAGAATAACAAAGCAGCCCCATAGCAAGCACAAATGAGTTGCCCTCCTGAAATCCAGTGTCCACAACTGTTTTACTAAGATGGAGAACATAATACTCAATTAATTTTATCTACATATATGCTGAATGGCCATGCACTAAAACCCACAACTCTTTAGTTTTAGAGATAAATAACATATCATCTTTGGCTGCTCATTTGTATTCACATTTTTCTTTTCTTTTCTTTTTTGATAAGCATTTGGAATGCAAATTGCTCTTTTCCACATCTAAAACAGTTGCAGGGATTAACCAGTAACAAGCTGAGCATCCCACTGAATGTTTTGATACAAGCACAACTTCAGGAGATTGACAAAAGGCAGTATGGATCCCACTATTACCGGTACATGTAAACAAGCAAGCAAAAAAATCTTACCTCACTAAAGAAGCTTTTCGACAAAGTTTATCAGCCCCTCTGTAGTAGTTCACCAACTGTGTAAGTCCAGGTTCATGTCCTATGAAAAGGGAAGGTTAATATCCATTGTTGTTTGCATTTTGGAAATCTTTTTAAACAAATATAAACAAGCATTTATATAGATATAACACCATTATTAATCTCCACTTTTAAAAACAAAAAAGTTTTTTACTGCAGAATTTTTATATCAACAACTTGTATATCTTGCATATATTTGATTTAAATATATATTATTGGAAGATGATTAAGAACTCTCCCCATAATTATGCATGGGATAATAAATAATACTATCTAAATAGTGAAAGGAGATTGCAAACTATCTCCATCTAATTCCAGATCAACAAAAAGAACGTGAAGATTTCCTATAAGAAATTAGGTAACCTATGTTTTGCTACACTTCACTACAAGACAACCTGCTTTGCATGCAACGTCACAGATTCAGTCCCTAACATCTTGAAATGTGGGGGATCTATCAGCAGATGTTGGGAAGACCAGCAGGTCAAAGGATGAAGATCAGAAACAGAATGACTTTTTGTAAGGCAGATTCTTGGGTTGCACTCACTGATGCTGGAAATCATTGGCAAGCAACTCAATCACACTGAACTCAGGCATCTCACTATCGTACCTTTGCTTAAAAATGAAGGCAGTTCTTTTATGGAAAAGTCTGAATTGCCTCAAGCATTCATCAGCAAATCTTGGGGGGGGGGGATCTTTTGAACAATTTTGGATGAATTTTCAATTATCAATTCCTGCAAAGCACTCACAATATCCAACCGGGAACCAGCTGGGCACTTGAAAAGAAGTTGCTGTGAGCATGTTACATGACATGTTTTGATTTAGATCAAGGTTTAACTGGATTCAGGCTTGTTTTGGTGGGGTTGCTTGAAGAATTTGACAAGATTAGGGAAATTTTCTAATGTTTATAGACTCCTTTGTCAAATGTACTTAGCAAGTATTGCCACAGTTAAAAGAGAAATGAAGAGGGATTCCATTCCTCCCACCCCAAAAATACTAGAGGACCAGTAAGCACAAAACTTTTCCTGGAATGGAAACAATGTCTATTGAGAGAATAAAAGAGATGGTGCTTAAACAAAACGGAAAAATATAATTCAGTAAGCCCAGAAGTTATCCTAACACTTTTGATCAGTGAAGGGATTCTGCTGCACTAGATGTAATAGAGGCATTAGAATAGTAACTCGGCATAAACCAAAATAAATAGTTAATGAACAAATAAAGCAGGTTTGCTTGCTGCACAGTTGCGCCCCTTCCTGGACCGGGAGGCTCTTCTCACAGTTACTTATGCCCTTGTCACCTCACGGTTGGACTACTGTAATGCGCTCTACATGGGGCTGCCCCTGAAGAGCACTCGGAGACTTCAACTGGTCCAAAATGCGGCCGCGCGAGTGATCGAGGATGTGCCTCGGTATACCCATTTAACTCCTATCCTCTGCGAGCTGCATTGGTTGCCAGTAGTCTTCCAGGTGCAATTCAAGGTGTTAGTAACAACTTTTAAAGCCCTACATGGCTTAGGGGCGGGATACCTTCGAGACCGCCTACTGCCGCCTTGTGCCTCC
>JANHGC010008344.1:226582-246561 GCA_027560395.1 Boaedon fuliginosus
CAGGCGAACCTGTGCGAAGGCCCCTCTGGTCACAGCTGTAAGATGACTATCCAATTGAAGCTGTGCATCCAGAAGGACCCCCAAGTTGCGGACTCGCTCGGAGGGGGACAATTTCTCCCCCCCCAGCATCAACGTTGGACAATCAACTGGATCACGAGGAGGTAAGACCCACAGCCACTCGATAGATATAGATATATAGATATATAAAACCAAAATTTCCTAGTTTGTTTACATGTCTACCAAGCGTGATAAAATGTCCCTTCTTGTTCACAACATTACATTTCCAACATTACATTTTAAATGCCTTTGTCCGTGATCCATTAGGAACTGGGCCATGCAAGCAAATGAAACTTCATCTGCACATATGTGGGATCTAGGTAGCATGCAAAACATGTTCCCCCTTCTCCCTGGTGTCCAAAAGATTGGAGGTCGCTGTCCTACACAATTTCTCTGGGGTTATATAACAGATTATAATTTGTTCTGACTGAAACTGCCAAGAAACAATAGGATAGACAAGGTACAACTGTAATTTCTATTTATAGCAAATAAAGTTTTTTTAGGTTTCCACTTGACTCATTAATATCTCAGGCAGACAATAATAGATCCTTGGAACTATCTTGTCCTCATGTGTCTTGTCCTTAAGGCAGCCTGACTCAATCTGATCAACACTCTCCAGCTGTGTTGAGATGAATCCCAGAATTTTCTGCCACAGAGCCAGTAAAATGCAAAATGAGAATTCTAGGAGTTGCAGTCTACAGCGGAGATCAGGCTGGAGAAGCTGCCAGTGAACTGACTCCTGAAAAATGGACTATGATAACCAAAAACCAAGTCTTTGATTGAACTTTCTGGATAGTTCAAACCAAAATCAGGATCTACTGAATCCTGAGAGCCTCATGAAGAAACAGGAACGAGTAGACATCTACTTTGGATGTCATAATGATCAGCAGGAAAATTTGGGGCCCTTTTTGAATTACATTTGAGAAAACTTGTCATCAATGGCTGGCCAGCCAATTAAATGCAAGGACATAAGGCTGAATTGCACTGGGCTGAATTCCACTGAACAGCTACTATCACTAAACAACTTTGCATTTCTGTCCTGGACCAAGATTTTCATTCCTGTGTACTTTGGCCTTGAGATACATGCAGAGAAAGCAGCCAAGAAAGTCCTTTCATGTTAAGAGGCTTCATTGTTCTCAAAGCAATGATAACTATGGCACTGAAATATTATCTCTGTTATTCCTAATTCCTATTCCTATTTTTGTATGTTTATCACTCAACAAATAAATTCATACATGCACACAACTGCATCCAGGCATTCATGAACTTGTGTAAAGCAGCAAGAGACAGATAAAAATGCTATAAAAAGGATTTTTTGGTGAATTAGTTTTACCATTGCTCAAAAGTCAGTGCTAATATTGGGAGCTGGAGTCAGACATTATGTGACTTTTCTTTTAAAAAATTGCAGAATTTACATTTATGCCAGGCTTAGGAAATAGTTTGCAAGGCTTTTCCAAGATGCTTACTGTGTGTGGTATGTAACAGATTCCAAGAAAGGCAAAAGTAGAACTGTAAATTGTTACAAAGTCTTTTTGTGAAAGGATTATGTTTAACTTAAACTGTTGTGATACACTTTAAATACAGTAAACTTTGTTACACTGAATAACTTGCTTTTAGTATACCAGTAAATGATTTGAAATCACTAAATATGTGGTAACTTGAGTGATTTGTTTAAGTATTTGTGGAGCAAAATTTGATTCTATTTTCTAGTCTAACAAGGGATTGTAGATACATAATGAACAAAAAATACACAAAAACTGCAATTTTTCTTGCAACTAGCTGTCTGATAATGCCAATTCAACTGTGAAAGTAATCGTAAACCCAGTCTAGAGCTGGACACATTTCTTCCTCTAGGCTAACATTCATGGAACTAAGATATCTGTGATGGCAAGGCTACTTTTCATGTTTTCCTTAATAAAATAAAAATGATTGTATCAATATTATTGATCAAATTTATGACGATGTTTTAGATGGAAGTCTAACATTGCATCTTCTATCACTTCTGTTTTGTGCCCTTCTTAAAGGACCTCATTCTGAACTTAAAAATATCTTATCATGATGAAAATATCTTCAATGATTTCAACAAGGGGAAGGGGAACTCATCAAATTTCAAGTTGGCACGAATAGCCACACTCCAGAAGATAGGCTCAACATACAAAAGGATCTTGACAGACTTGAACATGGCCCTATCTAACAAAATGGAATCAATGGTGAGAAAAGTAACTTTAGGCAAGAAAAACTAAATGCACAGGTACAGTATATATGGTACCTTGCTCAATACATGTTGACTGTGACAGGGATCTTGGAGTGCTAGTAGATAATCACTTAAATATGAGCCAGCACTGTGATGCAGCTGCCAAAAAAGCCAATGTAGTTCCAAGCTGCACCTGAAGGCAGAACAAGAAGCAATGGATGGAAACTAATCAAGGAGGGATAGAATCAAGATCACATGAAGTGTTAATACCACTTTATAATGCCTTGGTAAGACCACATTGGAACACTGGATCCACTTTTGGTCATCATGATAAAAAAAGATGTTGAAAGGGTGCAGAGAAGAGCAAAAAAATGAAGGGACTGGAGGCTGAAACATATGAAAAATAGTTGCAGGGATTGGGTATGTTTAGCTTAATGAAAAGCAGAGGGGTGACATGATAGCAGTTATCTGAGGGGCTGCCATAAAGAAGAGGAGATCAGCCTATTCTCCAAAGCACCTGAAGGCAGAACAAGAAGCAATGGATGGAAACTAATCAAGGAGAGAACCAATCTAGAACTCAGGAGAAATTTACTGGTAGCGTGAACAATTAATCAGTGGAACAACTTGCCTCCAAAAGTTGGGGATACTCCAATGCTGGAGATTTTTATGAAGAGATTGAACAACCATTTGTCTGATAGAGCAGGGCTCCCTGCTTGAGCAGGGGGGTTTGGACTAGAGGACCTCCAAGGTCCCTTCCAACTTTGTTATTCTGCTATTGGCCGTCTGGGACGTTTTGGGAGTTGACCTCCATACATCTTTTAAGATACTAAGGTTGAGAAACACTGGGCTAGAGCAAGGCTTCTCTTGTCTGGAAGCATCTGGCTGGCTCCCTTCCCGCTTGACCAAAAGTGAGGCTGTACTAAAAGGCAACCTAGCCAGTCTCTTTATATATATAAACCCTTACCTGGGACGCCTGCAACTCTTGACTGGCCGCTAGGCACAAGACGAGGACCAGGCTACTGAGACGCCATCGCCGTGCAGAAATCATGGCTGTGCGCTGCTACTGCTGCGATCTCCGAGCGGCAAAGTGGAGCGAGTGAGCGAGTGGGTCTCCTCGCCAACTGCCGCTTGGCCAGCCAGGGGATGAGAGAAGCGGGAGCGGCAGCAGAGGCGCGCGCGGCAGCTTTCGTCAGCGAACGAGAAGCGCCTCCGCTGCAGAACGGGTCCCTCGGGGGAGGGGGAGTTGCTCCCGCTCCCCCCTCCCACACACATTTTTAAGTTCATACCTGCGATCGCTGCCCCTCGAAGGGGCTGGCTTGCTGGAAGTGCTGCCCTTCTCTACCAACAGCACCTCCAGGCCAGGGCGAGCGGACGCATCTTCCGCGCAACCTGCTGCTTGGCAACTTGGGACTGTAGTATTACTTAAAGAGTTTGGCATGTCCTCTCCTGCCCAAGGAGTCGCTGTAATAATTTATTGGGGCAAACCAGGAGACGGGATGGGGAAAAAGGAGCACGGGCGTCTTGAAGTGCCATGTCTTTCTTTCTGATTTCATCCAAGAGGTTTTGCATCTTCTCCTGGGATTTTTTTTTCCTTCTCCTCTAGCTGATTGTATAAAATAGCCCCTCATGACCGCTTTACTGGCATCTTAAACAGTCATTAAAATTGTCCCTTTACTCAGGCTATTATCATAATATTCATTTAATTTCTACTTGATACTAAACAATTAACCCAGTAATAACAAACAGCCTGAAAAAATAGTTTGCTATGTACAATTGTGGGACTTTTGTTATTTCAACAAAATGGCTCAAAGGAAAAGTTGCTGATTCTTTTTTTTTAAAGCAAAGCAAACTGGAAACAACTTTTTTCAAGCATGCTTATGTGGTTGGTGATTTTTATTTAAGAGGCGTAGAATCCTTTCCAATCCCCAAATCTACCTCCTTCCAGAACCTATTTGCTCTAGAAGATGCTATGAAAGTGTTTGAGATTTATTTAAACATTGGCTTGCCCATTTATCTTATTTTTTTTATTTCTCTCTCTCAGCCCTATCTATTTCAAAAAGATGTGGAGGATAAAATAAGGACACATGAGAGAGATAGTCATACAGGCATGCAATGGCTTGGGAGACTGGAATATGTGTGTGGGGTGACACATCTGAAAACTAGGTTCCTTCTTATATGGTTCAGCACTTCAAATTGTATTTAGATGTGGACCAGCAATTGGTAAAACTAAAACAGGAAAGTTGCATATGGCGAGGAATTGGCTCTAAGAAACTGAGAATGTACTACTGTAGAAGACAATTGAACAAAAAATAGATCCTAATGCAGAATGCAGTAAAGCAATGTGGGCTATCAAGGAAATAAGTGACAACTTGTGCTTGGCATTCATGCCCTTTGTCAGTTCTTCAGTTTAAGTATTTTATTATTTTATTTTTTACAACATCATCCATTAAACATTAAACAGTGTGTCAAAGCGGGTTACAGACAGTGTGCACAATCCTAGTTCACATTTCATTACATTTCATCCATTTATAAATTTTTATTCTTACTGTAAGGGTTACATATTCAAAATTCTTAATATTTTCTAGTATCTTTTTTCACATCTATTTTCTAGCCATAAATAAAATGCTTCCCATACTTGGTAATATTCTCTGTCTTATTTCTCTTTAATTGCTAGGGTTAACCTGTTCATTCTAAAATTTTAGCTATTACTTTCTCTTCAGCAGGTATCATTTCACTCTTCCAATTTTGTGCAAATACAGTCTTCAAGGTAGACCAGACTAGGATGCCAGAGTTATGAATGCTAATATAAGGTTATGGTAACAGAATCTTGCAAGTCTGAATGTGCTTCCCTCCCTCCCTTTACTGTATTTTTGTAAAAACTAAGGTGGTCATAACTGAGACATTTTCTTAAATTACATTTCTGCCCAAGATTTTTTTTTCATTTGACCATTGCCTTAGCTATGGCTCTTCCTCCTGTTGTTAAAAGTTATTATGATTTCCCATTACATCTACAGCCCTATTTCCAGAAATCACCCTTTTCCTTCTCCACATGCCCTCAACCAGTCAACCAATATTGCAAAGGGATTCATAGAAGGTTGGTAAAAATCAGCCGAGATGGCCACCACAACTATGTGATTGAACCTCCACCTTTTTATCCCAATGTTGTCCTTAACTATTGAAAACTAGTTGAAAAAAATCTTCATGCTGGCTCTAATTTCACAGGGATAAAATAATAAACTGCTCAGATTGATATTCAATCCTGAGCATGTTATTGCTGTATTCTGCTATGGTGGAATGTTTTTGCAGACTAGAAAAGAGATCCCTACACAAAAAAAGTCCTTCCTGTGATTCTCATACAACACATATATTTTCTATAAAAAAAGATTAGGGGTAATTTAATTTAATTTAATATCAAAATCAAAAGAACACTGAGCTGTATCAATAATTTGCTTCTGTTAAACAATAGCATTCCCTAAAAAGCAGATTCTAAATGTCAGATTAGGTACAATACTCTCTTATGCAATACAAGCAGTAGTGATTTATCCTTAACTCTAGCACCATCTACTGTGTAATTACTTTATACCATGCAAACAGTAAGAAGAGAAACTAAAGATACATACTGTATTTTTTGGAGTATAAGATGCACTTTTTCTCACCCTAAAAGAGGCTGAAAATTAGGGTGCGTCTTATACTTTGAATGTAGTCATGCCCACCTGCCATTTTTGCCTATTTTGGCCTTGTAACACTGCGTGCACCTGTTCCAGGCTGCAGAGCACATTGCAGCCTCAGTGCCTGTTCCTCCCATTTTTAGCAAGGCTTCAGGGATCACTGCCTCCAAACAACAGCTGATTGGCGTATTCAAAGGCAATCAGCTGCAATCAGACTGCTAAAACTGAAACTAAACAGACTGTTTGCTGTTTGCTGCAAAAAAGCTCATGTTTTTGTATCTTGGATTCATTACAACTGTGAATTCTTGAATGAGCCAAAAGTTAATATTGCAGATTACTGATAAGTAATTGTTTAACTAATTTCTAGCTTTTTTTCTCAATATCTTAGACAAATATCTAGAAGAAATTGGTAGAGTATAAAAACAACCAGGAATACATGTAAGCAATGTAGAACAAATCATATTTAAAATTAGTCAGATTTATATTGCAGTTTAGTGTCAGCAATAACATGTGACTTTTTTTGACTGCGGCCTATGCATAATACAAGCCTTCAAATATGCCATCCTGTAATTTAGGACTATTCTCCATCATCAGAACAGTTTTGGGAGGAAAGAAAAGATCCTTAGCTCAGCTTAGTGGCTGAGGCAACTTTTTTGTCTATTTTGTTGCAAACAAGAAAAAAAAACCAGGACATTATGGATATTTGATATCATTTTTGACTTTTAAACAAAGCAAATCCATATCCAGAAGTATTACATGTATGAATTAAATTGGCTGTGGCAAATTCCTTTACTTCCAGGAATCTTACTCTGTAATTCAATCAAATATGTTGAAGGATTCAATTTCTCTTCTTTATCTCATCACATATTTCTGCATGGGGCATTAATTTATTAAGCTTTTTTTTAGATCAATAAAGAAACACTTTCCATGTCATTCTCCTGGTTTATCAATTGTATTTCCCATTTAATGTTTAACACTGTAGACCATCTTTTTAAAATTTGCAGAAATATTCTTGATTGCTTCACAACCTAGATCAAGAAAGACTAAGAGAGCCAGTTCGCTGTAGTGGTTAAGGCATCAGGCAAGAAACTGATAAACTGAATTCTAGTCTTGCCTTAGGTATAAACCAGCTTGACCTTGGCCCAGTCCCTCTCTCAGGCCCAAACCACTTTTGAAAAAATTGCCAAGAAAAATTCAGGGACTAAGCCACACAGCACAAAAAGCACTATATAAAGGTACTTGCTTTGCTGATTTGAATGTGACACAACAATTTCTTGCTTCTTGACATTAGTTTTTCCCATATAGTGATAGGAATTGTAATCCACAGGTGTTCAATTAACCCTTGCATCATGCCTACTCAGCTATGGTAGATTAAAGTGCCAAGCTGAAAATGGTTGGTGCATCTCATTTATTATCATCTTCCTAGTGTTTTCCTAGGTGCAGAGCCCACTTTTTGGATTCAATGAATGCCATCTAGCATGATCAAACATAACATTTTTGGGTCCAATTTTCATCACTGTATTGTGCCTTGCCATCTTTGCTTCAGCCTTCCACATGGGCACTTGCCATCTGTGTTAAACTGAAAGGTGATGCAGGCAACTATGTGGGGTGCTCGTAGCACTTCGCCGTACAACTATAGGACTTTCTTCCACATTTTCTCAGATATTGGTGCAGTGCCCATTTGCTGCCATACTGTGACATTGCTGACATGGTCAAGAAGAGAAACAACTAATGACCAGTGAAGCATGTGCATCTCCATGATGTGTAAAGAGCATTCAATGCATTTGGTGATTGATGATTGGCTAGCACCATATAAAACTACTGGGCATACCATTATTTGATTGGCATGCTTCAATCACAGAGCATTCCAGGGATCTCCTTCCACTGTAGCCATGCTTTCTTCATTCTTGCATGCATTTCATCATTAATGCTGCCATCACTTTGTAGATGAGATCCTAAGACCTAAGTAATTGATGGTTTTGGTCTTCACTAGATCTTCACTGCTGACTTGTATGGTGGAAGGAAGTCCTTGGGCTGCTCTTTATTGAGTCTTCTTCCTGTGGAGGCATGGCTAAGGTGATTATTCCATGTCTGCACATATAGCAAGGTCTAGGGGATGGCATGTTGCGGTTCTTTTGTGATAGTATTCATGAGAACGAATGGTGGTAATGTTGAGCCTTGATGAACACCAACTTTCACAGGAAAGCTGTTGGATAGGCTGGTAGAACATTTCACATTACTTTATTTTAACCTTTACAATTTTTAGTTTGATGGAAGAGATAAAGTGTTGCTCTATTCTTGGTGTTAGGAATAGTTCCATTCCAGGATGGTGCAAAATACTGAATTTTCTACTAGAAGGGTAGGCCAGATATTTAGGGAAAAGTCCAAAATAGAATATGATGTGAGTTCAGAAATATTTTTATAATAAAATATGTTCCTTGCCTTCTCCAAGTAGCAGGAACAGAGGGTCATACTAGATACCATACTTTTTAAAAACTTGTATTGTTTCCTCCTCGAGTTCCTCTTGACTGGGGAAGAGAGGCAGGGTATAAATCAAATAAATCAAATAAATAAATTGTGTACAGATTCAAAAAATAGGTGGCAGCACAAATAGAGCACATTTACCGTAATCCTCCCTCTGAACTGTTTTCTCCTTTCTCTCAAATGACATCTAAGCCTTCTTTTCTATGGGGATGCAACAGAGGGCAGACTTGGCAGTTCTGGGAGGGGTTTTCAGGAGGGAATTGTGTGTGTATGTGGTGTATGAATTGTGTAAGGTGCTGACAAAAAGAGAATGGGCATATTTTTCAATGGAAAAAAATGGTCAGAAATTGTGTGTATGTATGTATCGTATATGTGTTTGTGTATGTGTCAATATCTATCAATATCTACTGTAACATAGAAATTGTGGAGGAGCCAGAAGATAATCTATTGACAAACCATCCATGACAGAACCTGTTACAGGAAAGAGACCAAAAATATTAAACTTATGTTCAAAATAAATAAAACAGATCATTACCACATTTGTTTATTAAAATATAATTTCTATAAAGATACAAATGTTTCTTCTAAAGTTACCTGCTATACAAAGAGTGGAGAGCATGCTACAAGGAATGGCTTTCCATGATGAGAACGTCCAGTGGCAATCCAGAGCACTTCTAGCTCAGAAGAGTCTCTGATCTGCAGTTCATTAGAGAATGCTAGTTTTTCTTCACAGCAGAATTTCAGACTCCTCCAAAGAATCATCTGCAAAGAGCAGTTCATTAGCCAATGCACTTCCTAGAGGGAGTGTGCTGGCTTGAGAGCATTGCCTCCCATTCTGCATTTGAATGGGCTGAAGCAATGACATATCTTCCTCCTCTGTTCTTACCAGACTGGCCTGGTGCTCGTCATTGACTCCACTTAAAATGTATCTATACCCCGTTCCACTGCTTTCATGGATATCCACAGTGACTACCGTAGGCTCTGGTCTCTGGGAACAAGCTTGTATGATTTCATTTGGATCAAGGACTGTGTCTATTTGAGGAAACTCATCATCTTCCATTAGCTCTTTTGCATTCTCTTCTTGCACGTTTGTATTAATATAAATTATACTGCTTGGTTCATTCAGAGCAGGTAAGCTTTCCAATATTTTTTCCAGGTGAAGCTTAAGTTCCGAAAAGGTTGGTCGATCCACAGGATCTGCCCTCCAACAGGAATACATGATTTCATACCTAAAATGATGAGACATATGCCATGAAGAAGGAAGCTGCATAATTATTAAGGGAAAAGAAAGACTCATTTGTGAATGTCCTATAAACATAGGTCTGATTCTGTGTTATAGTATCCAGTATTGTTAAAAATAGAAAGGTGATGAAGTTAAACCCTTTGAGGACAAGTAAACTTATACTCCCATTACTTTGGGAGTAATGTTTTGATTGAATGGATTGAATGAATAACTTAATTTTGTTTTAATCCATTTCAAATTGAAGATGTCAATAGTGACAAATCTGGCTTATTTTGAATAATAGCTTCTTTGCCTTATTTTAAACATATTAAATCAGTTCAGCATATTGCAATGAGTTATATGTAAGAATTGCCTTTAAAAACAATTTGTAAATTGTAAATATGGTCAACCCAAAATACAGCAGCTAGAAATCCATGGAGGCTGAGCACAGCAACTGCTTTGTTATCTACATTAGCTGTCAGTTTTTAGGCCCAATCAAAAGCTGATATTCAAATGATTTGGAGCATGTCTTCCCATATACCCTGTTAACCTTACGGTCATAATCTAGGTATCATTGCTAGATGAGATGAAGCAGGTAACCATGGGAAGAAGAGTTTGATGCCCCATTTGTTGAATGCTGTCTCTAGATAGGCTGCCCTGGGAACATATGTTATCTTTGCAATCTATTTCTTTTTTTATTAATTTTATTTGCCACCCATCACACCACAGGCCGCTATATAATACCAAGCAATGAAGGATTTTGGTTTGTCTTTAATCATGTTTTGTGCTTTTAGATCTTCACCCCGATTTGTTTTTGCTGTGGGTTTTTACTATTAGTGCCCTGAACTAGGTGGAGGTGCAGCACCAGGTTTGTTTAAAGTGAGTTGCAAAAAAGAGAGTCTAGTCAGGAATCTTGCAAGCTTCTCAAACCCAGCCCTCCTTTAACACAGTGGCTGCAATTAGATAATTTTAGTTGTTTTATTTTATCATAGCAAAGGTTTATAGTCTAAAGGCATTAGCAAAAACAGCCTATTAAAGCAAAGAAAAAACACCTCTTGGTTTCCGTATTTCCAAGCTACAAATATAACAACTGCCATAAGCAAGCCATGTATTTGATCACTACAATTATGCATTGTTATTATCACAATTACAAAATACTTACAAATCATCTAAACAGCCCTCTGGCTGCTTTAGTCTATGCCCATGAAGTAGGTAATCATAGATTTCGTGGTTCTGCACTCCTGGATATGGAGTCATCCCTCGAGTTGCTATCTCCCACATTGTAACACCAAATGCCCACTACAGGAAAAGAAAATAGAGGAATAACTTACTTGAACAGCATTTTAGAAAAACTTAATTTAATGATATCCATAATTGTCTATGGACACTTTTTGGGGAATAAATCCCACCAAACATATTGAGGTTGTTTTTTGTCCATTAGGAAGAACTATGCTGCATTTTCTGATGCATTGTTGAAAATCATATTGATGATATTGTATTCCCAGTAACATCACCTGATTGCAAATTACACTTTTTATTACATAAAAAGAGTGAATAGTAAATATTGAAACTGACCAAGATATTTAATTTTCAGTTCTAATGTTTTAGGATTGTAATTCTAACTAATAATTCTTTGAAAAAAAGCACACTTTATTACTAGAAGTCAAATATTAATATGAAGAAATATACCAATATAATTTCTGGCATCTGAGACTGAAAGTTTTCAGTTAATGAGGCTTCGAAATAGAGAACCACTGCTAGTTGGAACTGGCTGTTCTTTGTTTAAAAAAGTAGAGCCCATCATTTTTTAAAAATTACATTTAATTTCTTCTCACAAATATCTAGACTATGTTTACCACATTTTAAAGGAGCTGATAGGAATAATTTTGTATGTGGCAGGCTTGTTCTTTAACCTAACTTTGCTGTTAACTTGCACCTACAAAAGCATCACAGAAAAAGACAATTAATGGCCCTAGAATTTGTCTGACACTTTAATAAATATTCTCTCTTTCAGTAGAGGGAGCTGCGCCCCTAGCTTTATTTGATAAACAAGCTTAGGAATAGGATGCCCAGTTTTTCTGTACTGTACTTATGTCTTGTATTAACAGCTTGATACATTGATACTATCACTATGCTTCATTGCACTTTTTAAAAAAAATGCATGCTAGTATTACTCAAAAGTAAATTGAACTTTTTTTCTTTAACATTATAATGTTAAATAACTAATCTTTGTTAGAAAACTGAAGGAAGATTCAAAGTAACAAATAAAATATTTTGTAAAATCTGAAGAAATTGATGTATATTAGGGGAAAGTTGTCTGCAGAAAGTTTTTGAATAATTTATGTGATATTAAAATGAACAGGTCAAATATAAATATCAGGAATCATTTATTCTCAAACCATCTTACTCTGTATAAATACTGATGTGTGAAAAACGGGCACAATTATATAGTACGGTATGTTTCCTATATTATAATAAGAATTCTGACAGTCCAAATTAACATTTTTCTTCCTGGGGCCAGACTTAACTGTTAAATTGGGACACCATCTCCTCATTTACTTACCACATCACTTTTTGTTGTGTAGACTCGATCTGCAAGACTTTCTATAGCAATCCATTTAACAGGCATCTTTGCAATACGCCCTTGCCGGTAATAATCTCCACTATAAATTTTCTTGGATAAACCAAAGTCTGCTACACACACTGTCATGTCATCCCGCAACCTGTCCATTAATGTATGCCAGTTAATATGAATTCATATTACAAGAAAGAGACTCCTCAAAGATGTAGCATTATTTCGTATGTGTGTATACTTTGGGAAAGAGATGATATGAATCCAAATGACTTTCCTAACAGTTCCTCTCTCTCTGGAGAAGAACTATCTAAGTCAGTGGCTCTCAACCTTCCTGATGCCGCGACCCTTTAAATACAGTTCCTCATGTTGTGGTGATCCACAACCATAAAATTATTTGGAAACACATATGGGAATATGTGTTTTTCGATGGTCATAGGCGATCCCTGTGAAAGGGTCGTTCGACCCCCAAAGGGTCCTGACCCACAGGATGAGAACCACTGATCTAAGTGGTTGCTAAGAGGCAATATTGACTTGATGGCACACAATCAATCATTGAGACTCCAGCCCGCCCCCCTGAATCCAAATTAAAGCTGTTTCTGATTGTGACGCATATCAGATTAAGGATGATACGGAATGTATTACAACTTTGAAGCAATTTCCCCCTGTTCTTCAGGTAATGAGCTTCTAGAGTAGCTTAAGGTCAATAAAAACAAACATTCTTCCATTGTCCCCTACCTCCTAGTTTATCATTGAAAGATAATAACAAAAGGAGAAGGGACTGAGGTAAGCAGAATGTAAAATTATCTAGTTGTCCTTATAATTATCCATCCCTTTTATACTTGTTTCTGATTTTGATATACATGTTATAAAATATGGAGATGATGCCATAAAGAATGGGCATATAATAGGATAAATTTAATTCTTTCTCCACCTCCTGATACAAATAGCTGTTTTCAGAATTGCAGTTTACTTTACCATCTATTAATTGCAAGTATGGAAAGTTCTTCAAATTAAAAAAACAAATAGTGGGATTTTTACAAAACTGCATATATTCTTAATTAATTGTCACTGTTCTCCATTTCCCATGGAGGGTTATTATGAGAAAAAGCATAGGCTGTGGAATACACAACAAGAAAATGGAAAGGCCTAAATCAGAACAGTTTAATCAATCAGCATTTATGATCTTTGCTTCAGTCTCCAGAGCCCTACACTTATGACAGGAAGGACAGAAGTAGCGGGGGGGGGGGGGGGAGGATTCTTAAAGTGCCTTCCCTCTCTACTATTACTTTATACAATCACAGAACTCTGTAGTAACCTTGTAGTCAACTGATCCGTTCCATTGATCAGTGTATGGAACCAGGATTCTTCTGTACTGGAAAAATGTTATCTAACTAATACTTGAAAATCTCATCGACAGAGTTCACCACCCTTCCAAATAATTGTCAATATCTTTGTCTTAAGTTATCTGTTATGTCTCCTTCTGTAACTTAAAATGTATTAAATCAAGCCTTGTTCTTCTGGGTAAGAAAACTACTTTTCAATCTCTTCTGTGTCTCCCTCAATTATCTGAAGTTTGCTATCATAACCTCTAGTCTTTTATCTACTATTCATTTCAGGCCAAATTAATAGGCCTTGTTTTTCATATCTTCATATTTGCTGTCTTTCTTTGAATTTATTCCAAATTCCTTTATAACGTACAATACACTTAAATGAGTCACAAAATAACTCATACTTTTAAGTATAAAGCAGAACTAATACCTTTGAGGGCATGGAAAATAGTTCTGTTCTTTCTCGGCTAGCTATGTCCAGTTTGAACTCATTTTTTTTTCTTTTTATGATCCTACAATCCCTTTTATCGGGGTGGAGTCAAGGTGACTGAATAGCAAACCTGAAATCCTTTTCACAAATATTATTGCTGTACATTTCATGTACCAACGGCGTCTTGTGTGTGGCTTTGATTCTTTCCCTTCAGTTTCTTCTTTTATTTTCCAAGAAGTTATATCAGGGGTGTCAAACTCACGGCTCGCAGGCCAGATATGTCACGTGCTGGCCCCGCCCCCACCTGGTTTAGCAAAGGGGGGAAAAGTCCCAATATGTCACATGGTGACGACATGAGTTCGACACCCCTGGGTTATATTTATTAATATTTATTTCCCAAAATTCAGAGAAAAAAGGTATAGTAAGATTAAAGCACCCCTCCATTACACTAGAATTCCTGCAATACACTTTCTATATTTTTAATGGAAACAAATGTTATAACTGTGCATATAGATCAGTATACAGCTAAATGCCATAGAGAAAGCTAGGCTCTAAAGTACTTTTTTGCCTAATGCTGTAGTTTTATAAGGAATTCTTCTATCATGAATAAAGTACTCTCAGGAACTGGAGTTTGAAGTATAAGAATCTCAACAGAATTACATTGTGTGTAGTTACTCTACATTAATTTTTCAAACATTCAAAATGCAGTCAATAATCTGAAAAACATTTTTCCTTGATTTCTTATTACAGTTATATTTACTAGATTTTGATCCTCAAATATTGTTTTCCACTTTAAGATTTACAGTTTCTGACTGAAAATCAATCTGAATTCTGAGTAGAAGAGAAAACACTACAGAACTCACATGCAATTTCGGGCAGCCAGGTCCCTGTGGAGGAAATGTTTGCTACTGAGGTATTCCATTCCTAGAGCAATATGGATCATAAACTTCAATAAAATTTGCAGTGGAACATACTGGGAAAAGAATAAGATGCACATTTTTCTTAATATATTAATCATCATACTAAATAAATGAAAAAATAAGTCTAATACACTTATGATTTAAGACAAATAAAACAGGGCTGGCTAGAATACGAAGATAACTTATTTAATATACTACTACTAGAGTGAGAGGCAGTGTATCCATGATCCATGAACTTGGAATACACATACTTCTGAACAAATGGCATTTAGAAATCCATAACTCTTACAGATAGATTGAGAAAGATTAGGCTAAAATACTAAAGAAATAGCAAAGTGATTTCATATGTAAATATGTTGTGATTATAGTAATTCATTGACTGATTACACTATGAGCAAGACAATCAAGATGGCGGGGGAAAGCAGGTAAAGTCTTCTTTGAGTTGCTCTCATTACATGGTGACTACAAGGAAATATCTATCATTTCTCTTGGTAAGAATTCAAAAGTAGTCGTTTTTCAGGAAGATTTTTTTTCACTTCCCATAGTACCTATGATAGCTTCCTAGTGAAAACACTAACTGATCCTGCTAGCACTGGGTAAATTCCTGAAGACCTGGATATTCCTTTGATTATTGGGTCTGGAGGTTGGATGAGCTTGTCAATAGGATGGTATGCTTTTTAAGATTTGAGTTATTGTTTCATTGTTTTTGTTTGGTTTTAATCCCATATGCAAATTGTCAGAGTATATAATTCATGAACTGGAATAGACAGGCAACAGGTCAGCCATTGGGGACTATTTGGATTAGGGCATGGCAACAGGTCAGCCACTGGGACTGTTTAGCCATGGCAACAGGTCAGCCAATGGGGACTGTCTGGATAGACATGTTAACGGCAGCCAATGGGAGCTGTATAAATATTGAAACATAGTATTTGTTTTTATGGGTCATAAGAGACAGTTAGAAGTTTGGGCGTGGCTCACCTTGACTGATAAGTATAAATGAGACACGTGGCCTCTGTATTTTTGCCTGCCTGCTTGCTCATATATCTGCTCATGTCTGCTCATATTATCTTGCTTCTGTAAAATATTGCTTCTGTGTTTTTCCTGTGCTCCCAACTTTGCATTCTGGTTGCTCCTGCTATATGGGTATTGTATAACTATTGGTGTATATAAAGAAGTTTTTTCTTAAATCAATCCTGCCTAATTCTTTACTTGTGTGCTAGTCGGACGTGCTGCAAAATTACCCAATACTCTGACAGGTTATGGGCCCAGAGCACACAGTAAGACTGAGCTGTAATTAAGCTGAAGGACTGCCTTTGTTAGAGTAAAAGAAAACATGGCAGAGAAAAAAAATTGCAGGATGGCTGTTGATTTTGAGAAGAGCTCTCTGCCTCATTTGGGACAGAAGAATTATATTATTTGGCCTGCAAAAATGGAACGTTTCCTGAAGGCTATGGAGCTCTAGGATGTTGTTGCTAATCCACCCCAGGCACCATTAGTAGCAACTGACTAGAAGGAGCATGATAAGGCACTGTGTTCTGTTCTACCTTTGTAACAACTGCCCCATAGCGGTTTTTAAAGACAAACTATCCTTTTATTGAATAAACATACGGAAAGTCCTTCTTATCTATGTTTACTCCTATAAGCTTGCCATGTTCTTTGGGGAAGCTGCCAAGTTCAGAGATAATGTTATTTACACAAATTTTAGAGTTCATAGCAAGAAATTAACCATCCAAAATTGATGCAGACACGGATCTTCAAACGTGAACAAAATTCAAGAATTCAACACACGAGACTTGATCCTGAAGCACCAAGTTGTTCTCTGCACATGGCCCTCTCTTTCTCACTCTTTTATGTCTTATGGGGAGTGGCCATTAACTGGTCACCTGTGGCACGTCCTACTCGTTGGCCCCTTTTCTTCCTCTGCTGTTGCCTGCTAATTAGTCTGTGTGCTCACGCACTAATCAGGGGCTTAATTGCTCTGCACCACTGCTATCAGATGCAGATGACCATTGATAGCTAGTAGATGGCCCAGCCTCAGGCAAAGCTTCTTCTGCCCGCCCTTCCCTTGAGTCCAAGTCTGGCTCAACTTCTTCCTTAGCGTCAGACTCGTCTCCGCAGAATACTAGCGAGTCACAACACACTGGCCTACATCATCTTAAGTTTAGAAGATGAACAATTTTTGAATGTGGCAGATTTAAACACTGCAAATGAGGTTTGGATGAAATTGAGATGTGTGCATGTGAGTGCATCAGCATGCAATATTGTACAATTATCAAAACAATTGTACAGAGCCAGGCTGCAGCCACAGGCAAGTGTGGAGCAGCATTTGTTGCACATGCAGGCTTTATTCATTGAGCTGGAACAGTGTGGGATGCGGATTCCTCAATCTCAAAAGATGCTGTTGGAGTTAAACAGCCTTGATGAAACATGGAACATGGTTTCATCAGCCTTTGAGTGTAAACCAGAATAGGATTTAAGAATGGAGGCTCTAAAGGCTTGTTTAATTTCAGAGGAAAATAAGTGCCATTTTAGAAAAAGCCACGAGAAGAGATTCCAGACCTGGGGGCCCAAGGACCAGAAAGAGAAAAACAACAGACAAGATGTATGCAGAGATCGGATAACATCCCAGCAAAGTTATTCTAAAAAGAAAACAGCAGTGACGGCAGTGAGAAAACCCGAATTATGTATGAAAATGTCATTTTCAATTAATCTGCTATTTAGGCAGATTCACATGCTGAAGCTGTATAATGTGTGGTACTACTTTACAATATCTTTGTTTAAAGAATGAGTTAAAATGAAGCAATTGTTTTGTCATAAAGTATACGAAAAGCATTCCTTTCCCAACAATTAAAACCTCTGTGTACTCTCTCTGGTGCAAGAACAGTATCTACTCCATGCATGACAGTAGAAATTACCATAGGCTTTTCAATTACAGGAAATGAAAACTGGCATAAAGTCCCTAACTGGATGACGATACTGTCAGGTTTTGGTGGGGGGAAATGCCAAGTTCCTTTCTGGCAAGGGGACCGTGGCATGTGCAGCCTGATTCCAGTAAACACAACACAAAGGTCAGGAAAACAACAGTGCCTTTTGCTTGAAACAAGGCAACCCCGTGTTCAAAATGCCAGGCAAAAATATTTAAAACATAACTATATTCAGAGGCTAACACTCACTTCCTAGCCAAGATGATGGAGATTTGTAGCTAGGAAGCTCCAGGCAATATATGATACATAAGGCTATGACTATTTTGAACCAGGACCAAACAATCAAATGGACTAATTATGGTTTCCATTGCTGCTAAATTGGGAGAATATAATCTGGTATCTTTCAGACTTCCAACAACTCTAGCAATAACTCTAGAAAAACAATTCTGAAAATGTCTGGAAAGAACCAAGTTGTCTACCGAGGCATAATGAATCAACGTTACAATCTAAGCATGTACAGTGGAACCTCTGGTCGCGAACGCTTCCATTTGCGACCAAATTGGGTGACGAACAAAATTTTCTTCTTCTGGTCAAGAACGGGTGGCGAGCAAACAGCCACTGCCTTTTCCCTTCCATGCCGATTTCCCCTTCCACGCCCTGCCATTTTGTGTTTTTTCACGCATGTGCTTCCGGTGACAACATCATTGGGTGATGAGACGACCAAATTACGGTCATCTCATTGAGTGATGAGATGACCAAGAATGGATTACGGTCATCACCCGAGGTTCCACCTGTCTATTGATCCAACATTATGATTAAAATCAACCCACAGGGACCTTAGTGGCTCAAAATTACTTGTATTAGCTTCATCTGATAGCTACAATTTTGAGGATGAAAGTTGGTTTCCTAATGTTTTGTTATCAGGCTAGGGAACATCTTCAGTGGAGTTTAGGGGATGTCAGCATCAGTAGTCCTCTATTTATAAGGGCTTCGTGTAGTCAGTAGCAGTTGTGATATTGAAATCACAGCCAGTCTGGGTGCACAAGTCAATATCTTGTGATGGGTCAGGTTTGGGTGTCTCAAACACAGCCCCGGTATAATTAAGAAAGCCCGTAGAGTAGGACTATGTTCACAAGGCAAAGTCCAGGGTTCCAAGTCCAATCCACAAGGCAGAGTCCAGGCACAAGACGAACAGTTCTCAGGACAAGAAACAGGTCTCAGACAAGAAGCAGTTCCAATGACATAGTGAAGCAAAGGCCAAATGTAGGCCACAAGAGAAGGGCTAGGTCCAGAACAAAATGAGAAGCGCAATCTTCCTAGTGAGGCAAAGCAAACAGCAACAGGCATGAGTCAAAGCCAGAGAAGTATAAGCCAAAGCAAACAATTGTTCCTGGAAAAGACTAACTCTCCACAGCTTCTCCCCTCCAGGTGTTCCTTGTGAGCAGAGGTGGGGCAACCTCCTCCCAAGTAGCCTGGCAGCCTTTCTCTGAGCTTGCCTATGCTCCACTCTCCTTGCCCTTGGATTGAGTGGAGTAAGCAGCTGTTCCTCAGAGGAGGTCGGCTGCCTATCAGCACCACTGATCAGCAGCCGATCTCCCCTGTGTTTGTGCAGCAGGCAGCTCTCCATCTGGTCTACCACCTCTCCCTATACTTGAAAGTCTCAGGACAGCATCCTCCTCAGCTTCTGCCATGCCTGTCAGGCGGTTCCAGTTCCAATTCCTCCTCCTCATCTTCTGAACTGGGCTCTAATAGAGCCATGACAGTTTCTCCCATATAGAATTGGTTGTAATTGTTACAGTTGATTTTGTAAAGTACATTGTTTCTTTCATCCTTCTGTATCTTGTCTTTGGTCCTGGATAATTCCTGGTGGAGTGTGGCTGTGGGTTTGTGACTACTGCTATTCCTAGAGGTTGGAGAATTCTGGCTGTTATTTCTGACACTGCTTTTGATTAGTTTTTGTGTGGTGGTTTGGCTGTGTGGTGCATTGTTGTTTGGGTGCTGTGTGTCGGAATATGAAGTTTTTCAGATAGTTGTTATGGAGAAAAACATTAAGTCTGTCACTACACAAGCAATTTCATCAATAGACACATCTACCTACAACCAGCATATGACCCCTTCAGAATCCAAATCAACCACACAGCCAACCAGAGACAGCACTGACCCTCAACCAACTCACT
>JANHGC010008344.1:246661-261553 GCA_027560395.1 Boaedon fuliginosus
CCCTCACTTGATGCAACCTCTCCATCATAAGACTCTCACTGGTAAACCACACTGTGATGATCCCGGACAAGAATGAAGATCACACAGCCAGCTGAGAGTTCAACTCCCTTTTAATGCTCCAAACACTCCCACACGGCTGGCAAGTGCCAGAGCAAAGCACGCACACACACGCACAGGCACACACACACACATAGCCACCTCTGGCTGTGCCCAATCCAGCAAAACAAGGGGACAGGGGAATGAGTCCATGAAACAAGGAACAAACAATGAGTCCATGAATCAAAGAACAAATACTGAGTCCACAAAGTAGGGAAAACGGTACTGAGTCAATGTAATCAGGAACAAGGCACTGAATCCTTGTGAAGAGGGGTGGGGAGCCTCCTCCTGAGTTGTTGGGTTGGCCTGCGCTGTTCCTGCCTTCCCTCCACTCTCTGTGCTCGAGGATCAAGAGGGGGCAGTTGTTGCTCAATATAAAACTGGATAGCTTCCTCATGAGAGTCGATGGTCAGGTGCAAGGATTGTGTGGTGGCCTTAATAGCACCTGGCCATCAATGGTCTCCATAAGCAGAGGGGGATCCCCCGGACAATAAGGGACAGCATATTTGGTCACAAACGCCGCATCCATAAAGTTTGTTGTGGCCCTGGAGTCGACCAGGGCATATGCTAGAATCCCCTGTGGACTACTGGACAGAAATACTTTTCCCACCAGTGTCACCCCTAGGTTGGGCTTGGGGCATTTCCTGACAGGATTTTCTGTGGCTGTGGGGCAGGCCCAGTAACCGATGCCCCTCGTTGCTTCTTGGGGCAAGAGGTGGCCATGTGCCCAGGTTACCCACAATAGAAATACAACCCCCCTTGAGCGCCATCTGTTTTTCTCGGTCACCGACAGGTGGGGTCTGGCTGTGCCTAATTCTATGGATCCTCCCACAGGGCCAGGGTCTCGTGCATGACCTGGACCACCTGGGTCTCCTGGGAGGCACAGCGACTGCCCCATCTCTGCAACCGAGCATCGATCCAGAGGCAAAGATGGACCAGCGCATTGAGGTTCGGAGGAACATCGACCCAGACCAGCTTGTCCTGCAACTCCTCCGACAACCCATCCTGGAATGGTTCCATGAGGGCAGCTTCGCTCCAGGCCGAATTTTTCCTAAGCAGCCTAAACTCGCTTATATACTCCTGCAGAGGGAGCCAGCCCTGCTTCAGGGTGTTCAGACGTCGGTTAGTGGTCTGTGTCCTCATACATCAGTCTGAAGTAGTCACAAAACTCCTGGAAATCATCCAGCAAAGGCTAGCCTGGACCAGCAGGGATGTGGCCTAGCAAGCCGCAGAGCCGGAGAGAAGGCTAATCCAGTCAGTTGAGAAGTCTTCAGCTCTCAGGCTGATAAAGAGCTGGCATTGTCCCAAGAATACTGGAAACGTAGCTTGGTTGGCATTGAATTTATCAGGCACCACCACCAGGCATTTCCTCTGGGGAGGTGGAGCAGTCTGAGCTGGAGCTGACCCACCTGGACTGCCAGCATAGCCACCTGTTGAGTGAGCTGAGTGTTCTCCATATGAAGCTGCTCCATATTAATAGAGGTTTGTTGGGGCAGGAGACAAACTGTTCTGACCTAGGCTTCACGAAATCACGAAGCAGACTCCTTGTCCCGACAAATTCCTCTCATTCACACACATCAACGTCCCAGCAAACAGTCTTTCAAGACTGATTTACAACTACAGACCTTATCAGGCTTGGAGAGTTGCTAGTCCAATAGCTTCCAAACGCAACATGGTGTCAGAAAATACTTGGCAAGGAATTATGAACAAATCTTCATCCTAATTAAATGAACTAATTGTTTCCTGCAAACACTTCCCTGCCTTTTGCTCCTCTTTTTTACATATGGGAGGGGCCATTCACCATCACCTTTACTCCCGAGTTGACCCTTGTTCCTTAACTGTTCCCTTCTCCTGGCAGCTCTGTGCATGCGCAGGAACCATTCTGATCTGAATGGATAAATTCAGTAAGGTATTTTTTTTATACTATCAGGCTGCAGCACTTACTTGGATAAAAGATTGGATAAACCTTAAAAACAAAAGAATTTTAACAATAGAGGGACATGACCTACAACTTGGGTGGCATTTCTTTCTGGGATATGGGAGGAATGAAATGCATGGATATTTCCAGAGACATTATCTCAGGAAAACCTTACTCTTAATACACTACAGTAAAATACCAAACTTGTTGGCACCAATGGAGGCCCTAAAATATCCAAATCTTTTAGATAAAGAGAAAATAGTGAAATACAAAGACATACTAAATAACCAAGAAGAACTAATGTCCAGACAAGAATTACAGGTGAAAGGAATACATTTAGACTGGGGGCCATACAATCAGATTCTATCATGATTAAAGAAGAATAAAGACACAAACATAATTTATAGAGAGTCACAGATACTAGATAAGCTTTTATTAGAGGGAGAGGATAAACTGATTAAAAAATGTTATAATTGTCTACAAGAGGTAAAAATGGAAGAAGAGATCGTGAAAGAGAACATGATTGTCTGGGCTAAGAATATTGGGCACTCAATTACTTTAGAAGAATGGCAGACTATATGGGGAAAAAAGCTTAAATTTACAACAGCCATAGCCTACAAGGAGAACACTTATTTATTTATTTATTAGATTTATATCCCGCCTCTCTTCCCCCATCGGGGGAACTCGAGGCGGCGATAAGATGTTTGATAGGTGGCATCTCCCACCATCGAGATTGGCCAAAATGTTCCCTAATTTAAAACCAGATGTCTAGAAATGTGGACATATTCAAGGGATATACTACCATATGTGGTGGTTATGCCCAGTACTGAAGAGATACTGACAAAGGTCAAAAAATTACTAGACGAAGTGCTGGGCATTCAGGTTGAATTGAAACCAGAACTGTTCCTGTTAGGGATAGTACTAGCAGGATACAAGAATTCAATGAAATCCACTATAGATTTATTTGTACATACTGTATTATCACAACAGCAAAGATACTTTTCGCACAATACTGGAAACAAGAAATGATTCCAATAGAGGAAAGATTGATTAACAAAGTACTTGATTGTGCTGAATCGGATAGGCTAGCAATGAGATTAAAGACACAAACTTTTATAACTCTTGGGATCTATGGCACAATTGGATGGGAAGACAAAACAAAAGCAAAGAATAAGAAGGGAAACTATATCCTTTATGATGAACAAATAAGACTTGTATAAGACATAAACTGTATATTATAGAGATATGCTAATAAAAGGTAGATAAAAATGGTGATGGGAAAGATAGGTCACTTCAATACTGTATATAAAGATGATGTGTATAATAAATTTTAAAAAAAGATTGGTTGAAAACCAATAAATTTAAGTAAATCTTCAACTCGCAATTAAATCTTGGGTTACCAGTTTGGTACACTTAAATGCCAAAGTGCTTTGCATTTGCATTAGCATCCTTTGCTGCCTGTCAGGCTTTCTATCCCATTTGATTTGACTTTAAATATTATTTTAATTTTTTTTAAAGGTACAACAAAACTCTCAGCAACATCCTTAATTCTGAAGATGACTCGTTTCACACTGAAGGATGTACAATCCATTATTTTATTTGAAAGTATATTTTAATGCCCAGGCAAAAAATATCAAAAGCAAGCTGACATGATAGAAAACATTGTAGGAGACTAGAGAGAACGTAAAACAAACTGGTGAGGTTTTTTAATAAACAGGCATTTTATGACTGATGATTAAAAGGCCATTATGTGAAACCATGTATTAAGGAGGTTTCACAATCAGTTCTTGTTGCTTACCTGGGAGCCCACTCCAAGCCTTAACCGAAGAAGAAAGCTATGCAAATCTCCATATTTCATAAATGGAAGTATCACCATGGGCTTTGGAATCTGCTGAGAACTAGGTTCTATGCATACACCTGGAAAGAATAAAGAAAATTTGAATAAAGAGTTAAGAAAATGAATTCAGTTTTTTTTTGTCTATTATCTAGTTTTGTCTTTACTTGTAGTTGTAAAACTTTAGAAAGGTTTACTTTTTAAAGTTGCACATCTCTCAACCATTTTGTTATTGCAATTTAAGAGCCACCTGATTCCAGATGATTCTGGATGAGTTACACTTTTAAAAAGCAATGAAAATAAAAATAAAAAGAATATACAGTAAGCATCCAGAAAACACTACATAACAAAGAAGCACCCTATAGGGGCTCAACCTTTGTCCCAAGGCCTGGAAGAACAACCACGTTTTCAACAACTTTCTGAACATCATCACAGTGAAGCCATATAGATCTCTGACTTATAATAACATCAAATAGAATAAGAATATTTACAAACAATATAAAGTAGCAACCATTTAAAATGGTCTTTTATAAGATAATCCAGTTTCAAATTCATTTGTTTCATTCATTAAAGCAGGCTAGGAAGTATAAACAGGGAATTGGTTCAGGAAGATCTCACAATAAAGACAACAAAATGCACACAATAATGTTCCAGTTGCAAGAGGAAAAACAAAATAGCCATACAAAAACAAATTAAAGACCCGCCTGATTTATTTGGTTACTTCTTGTAGAAGATAGGGTTTATGATTTAGATATCCAACAAGCCCTCTCTAATATTGCTTACTTGGCAAACATATTTAATGATATATTGTTTTTTTACGGAGGTAGCTCTGTTTAATTATCACAGTTACAAACAATTGATCTTCTTTTTTCTATCTAATTTTCTAGGCCATAAGAGCACTATGGTGACAAATTCAGTAAATTAATCCTCTCTAATTTAGTGTGTTCCAAATAACCTGGATTATAATTTAATATTTAGCAATCTTCATAGTACAACATCTTGCTGAAATTTCATATTAGATGTGTTACTAATCTACAGTTGTCCAAATGTGGATAAAGATATTTTATTTAAATAATCTTTACTAAATATTTGAAAAAACAGAACAAACAAAAACACAAAACAAACAAACACCAAAGAAAGCTACATAACATTTCAATCTTTAAAACAAACATTTCGATATTTTGCAAAGAGGTGCGTATTTGCTTCTCTTCTACTCGTGGAGCACGGACCTATTTATATTAGTACAGTTATCCAGTATGCATAATCTTATATATCCTCATCCTTCCTATATTTACAATTCTATAACCACCATATATTCACCAATCACCTCCTATTTTATATTTATTTATTTATTTATTTATTTATTTATTTATTTATTTATTTATTTATTTATTCATTTATTAAATTTATACCCCGCCTCTCTTCCCTACCTCTCTTCTTCTAGTCTCTGTTTTCTTTTCTAACCATATATACTAAACATCCCAACTTGCATAATACTCTGATTCCCCCTTGTCTTTAAGCAATAATGATAGTCTATCGAGTTCGGCACAGTCCATTATTTTAGTAATCATTTGGTTTTCTATCGGGAGGGTGTTACTTTCCATTCTTGCGCAAAGAGTATTCTGGTTGCTGTTATTATGTGTATTATTAGTTAAATTATCTTTTTCTCACATTTTCCTGGTATAAAAAGGTTTCTGGTCTAAGTTCCAACTAGTGTTTTGTCATTTCATATATCCATCCTCTTACTTTGTTCCAATATTATCTTGCCCTGGGGCAGGTCCACCACACATGGTAATAGGTTCCCTGTGTGAAATTACACTTCCAGCAATTTAGGGCTAAATTTGGGAACATTTTTGCTAATCTTGCCGGTGCCAGGTGCTATCTATAAAACATTTTAAGTAAGTTTTCTTTGCAGGACATCGCCAATGTCATTTTATAGTTTCTCTCTGAAATTATCTGCCACTTATCCAAGTCAATCGTATACACAGAATTCTTGGCCCAGCCAATCATATTTTCTTTAACGATTTCCTCTTCCATCTTCTGATTTAATAAAAAATTATAGCCTTTATTAATTTTTCATCACTTTTTAATATCGTCGTGTCCAATTCTTGAAATTCCCTAGCGATTCCCTGTGTCTCTCTATCTTTTTTATATCTTGCTTTTATTTGAGCAAATATCCACCAGGTAGTTTCTAACCCTTGGTTTTTCAATTCCTGTTCCAAATTCAATTCCCACATCTCATTTAGGATTTCTTTGTATGTTGGTTTTTTCCCTGGATCAAGAACACTTGGATATACCATCGCTTCTACTATAGAAATTCAATTTGGTACTTTGTCATAATATTTTTGTTTTATCTTTAGCCAAATTTCCAATAGCATCTTCCTTACATAATGCCTCTGGAAGAGTCACTTGGTCTCGTTTTGTCTGACCACATGTAAGCATGCCAACCTAATTGCAGATCATGCCCTTCTATCGTTAATATCAAACTGTTCCATTCTTTTAACCGCATTATCATTGAGGCTTGATGATACAGCTCCCAGTCCAGAAGACCAAACCCACCCCTTTCTGTGGATAAACATATTTTCAGTGATAGTTCAAATAATAAATTTAGCAATGAATTGCTAATGTAAACATCATCTGGAGGTTTCTGAAATGTACAATTATCTCCTGATGCATACTTCAGGTTATCTTGTGCTTATATTTTTTTCTGTATGTAATCGATACGTAAAAAGAGTGCTTAACATGGATTTAAGTAGTTATAATTACTTTCTATTGGGCTGTGAATAAAATATTTTTACTTAAGAAGTACTGTTTTCTAGTTGACTCACCAAGAAGTTTGATGACATTTGGGTGATCAAAGTCTTTCATACAAGCTGCTTCTCTGAGGAACTCTTCAATCTCTCGTTGGGAAAAATTGTCCACTGAAATATAATAGAATAAATAAAAAGTTTTAGTAAGAAGTTAGTATTTTAAATATAGCACATTTTTTTGCATAATCAAAGGAAACTTTAGCTTGTCCTAAGCATTTGTTAACAGAACATTATCCCTTGTGATCAGATGTATGAGTAGGTTATTGTGGTGAAAATTAAGACTGGCATTGTTTCCCATGATTTTAGTCAAAGGTCAGAACAAAGGAATGCAGCGTAACTAAATGAAAGTTGTTGCTTCAATTGCATATCTGGAAGCAGGCTCTTAGAATGTTTCAAGGCAAGTTTCTAGTTTTTACTGAAATTATGAGCAAACACCACACCTTTCACGATTGATAAGACCTATATTCTCAAACATAAACTTCTATTTTAGAAACTAACAGATTACAGAATTGAATGCAAGATGGAATCTGAGATTATTTTATAATCTGATTGTTTTCCTTAGGTAGCCTCAGAGAAAAAAATCCTCAAAACAGATTAGCTTTTTAATAAACACTGCTAGCAGATATGTGATTATTTTTAAAATTATTCTGATATACTGTACTTGATAAAATGAAAAGTAGTATATACCTTTTCATAATAGATAACTGAGTAATCGACAACCTTCTGTCTATAGATTTTCTGGATTCTTAATTGGAAAGGATTTTCTCTTTTTGGAGGAGTTCTACAACATTGTTTGATTATCTATGTTTTTAAATGCTCCTGAATATTTCTTAAACACAAATAATTTTAGATTTGTAGAGATCAGATAATACTTACATTTCATTGTTTTCACAGCAACTTTCTGAGTGGTTCCATCAGGATTACTGAGACTCCCTTCCATGACTGATCCAAATTCCCCTAAATGGAGAAATAATACCATGTTTGCCTCCATACATAAAATCCCATTTCAAAATTTAGTTAGCAAGATTTAGAAGATTTTTCAGATCAACAAAGAACTAAATGGATAGGCTCAGCTGCTTCATGAAGCATACTTACCTCATGTTATCAAGATAGCTAATCCCAAATTTGCTGAGATTACATACTTTCACAGAAAAAACAAAGGTAAAATTTGCATTGGTACATTGGCAAAAAGGACATAAATGATCTTAATCTCTATCATGGCCATTAATGATCTTCTACAAACTCACTCTTAGACTGTTCCTTCTGCCTCCCCACTCCCTTTGGATTTACTTCTCGCTTCAGAGCCCAATTAGGGATAAAATTAAAATGTGTCAAGGAAGGAATTTGCACAAAAAAAATGGCTGAAACTGAACAACAGAAATTTCTCCTGAAAGAAGACAAAAAAAGAGATTCATAGAGTAGGCCAGTGCAAAGGGCTACACTTAAGACATTTTGAGACTTTAGCGAACCGACAAAGTATTTAACTTAAACTGCAATTCTGGGCAAGCATTGGAAACTGTTAAAGAGTCAATCCAGTGTGACAGATACCTTAACTTGTATTATTGACAATATTACTAGATATTGCAGATCACCAGAACTTATGTAAAAAGGATTTGGAGAGGGGTATGGATAGAAGGATGAGCCTGATAGAGGTTTAGAGTCCTAACTGAAGGCAAACTTTAACTATCAGAGTGACTGGGTTAATGACATTTAAATATTGATTACCTAGAAATGTAAAGATTAGTACTGTACAATACTTTGTACAATATAAGTTAAAAAGTGTAATGTGAGAGTTAACAAAGTTCTATTCTTGAAAGAAATCTTGAACTGCAATCTTAAAGGAATACATTTACAACATTTTAAAAGTTACATACTGGTAATCCTTATTTGACATCACTTTCATATAAAGTAAAGAGCAATTGGTTTACTTTTTTAATGAAGATGGTGTAGCCATTATCTCAATATTATATATGGAAAGTAGCATAAAGATCAGTTGCCCCTCTAGCATGGAAAATAACCTCATTTTTTACTATCAAAATGGAAATTATGATATTTTCAAAGAGACCTCTTAGATATAAACAAAGATGGCAACAGGAGAAAGAATGTTACTGAAACAGGTATAGATTTTTCCATTTCTCAGAATTGTTTTCCATGCTACAGGCACTTAGAAGGGTCAGATTTAATCTTTAAAAGAGATGGTGAAAAGAAGTTTAGTTGGCCTCTTAAAGTTTGTCTGTACAAAAGGAAGTAATTATATAACAAAGTGGGCTAAAAGTGTTTAAAGCCAGCATAATACCACAGCTACCTTATAGATATTTTATATGTAGGCATTAGAAACCCTTGAAATAGTTTTTTTAAGGACTTCTTTTTCATTCCATAATGAGTTCCAAACTCATCCTTTGCCCTGAGACTGAAATAGTATCAATTGAACTGTGCAAAAAGTACGTACTGTATTAATTATTACCTCAAATTCTCAATTACTTGGGTTGTTTGGATCACTTAAATATAAATTTCATTTTTCTCGGTGGAAATCACTTAATGCTAACCTAGGGAATTGTGGATTTTGACCTAATGCATAATCTTAATGGATTTCGATTAGACCATGTCAATATACTAGAGATACTGACCTCCAACATAATTTCAACCTGTGCTCATTTTACTTTCCCCCACTGAGACCAGAAAAAAGCACTGCACTTGCCCATTATTTCTTTAATATTGTCCTCAAAGTTATCACGTTGGCCTGCTCTAATTCCCTTCCCATTGCTTATTAGGCAGAGAGGTTTTGCAACATTTCTAAAGAACAGCATCTTTACCATATGGCAATAAGGAAACTGAAACTGTAGGTCATGTACTGCTGAACTGTTTCTTTTATAGAGATATTTGGATGGGACTGAAAATACCCATCAGCTGATCGTATAGTGAAGATCTCAGAAAGTCTAGCCAGATTCTGAATGTTAGCTACAGTGGAACATAAGTCCGTTTTGGGGAAAGTATGAATATTGTTTGAAGTTAAGAAATTTTTCTGCACTTTGATATTGTTTTATTATTTTTATTTTATATATAAGTTGCTCTGGGTCAGGACTATAATAAATTAACAAACTAAGTGATACAAAAATAATTTTTAAATTTACAGGGGTCCTGCCTATTTTGTAATTCTCTAAGGGAGTTGGCTTGCAAACGAAATGCTTTCACCATGTGAATTTGAGTTTGCTTGACTCAGCTTATGCAGGATGAGGAAAGATGTCTTGCTTGACAGTTAGATGGATGTTACTCACCTTCTCCCAAGATTTTTCCTAGGGCCAAGTTGTTCCGGACAATCATAACATCCTGGAGTTTTTCCTGAAGTTCTTCACTTACTCCTAGGGTACCCACTGGGAAAGTAATGTACAAATGAGATATGAAATACATATGTTTAATTTAATATATGGGTTTCCTGATTGCATACTTGATGCAGGAAGACACCATCAAATCCTGCAGTAAAAAACTGCTATTTTATTATTAATTTAGAGCAATTCAATATGGGTGCAAATGTCTCCAGTACTAGACAAATTTTCTTTACATTACTTTAGGTTACCTATGAATTAAATATTTCATCTTAAGGAGATAGGAAGCTTTTCTTCTTACAGAAAGCCTGATTATTAAGGAAGAAAGATTCCTTCCAATGCATTATATATAATAAATTTTCCTGGGACAATGCATTCAAATAAAAGGTTTTCTCCACCTGCAGTATGAAGAATTATAGTCTGTCTAGCTATGATCAGGGATAGGTTTCTCCCAGTTTGCTGGTTACCCGCCATGGCCACTGCACAGCTGTTGGATCAGAGTATTTTCAGAATACCACGAAGATTTCTCTGTTGACCGCGTGCAGTGCGCTTTTGACAGCTGAATCGGAAGCGTGTCCACAAAGCGGGTAACCAGCAAACTGGGAGAAACCCATCCTTGGCTATGATTGATTTTGCAGGAGAAGACCACCAAAATGGAACACCATGAACAATTTCTTTTTTTCAAGAATATTTACTTCTAGAAAACTGTTGGAACATCGCCAGAAAAAGTGGATCCAGATAAGAAATTGAATGTTCTAGTGTTTCCTAGAACATTCCATTCCCGGGACAAGGAATTTTGATAGCTATAATTATACAGCATGGATAACAGCATGAGTTAGGGACATGAGTCCATACAAATGTCATAGAAAATGCCGGATTCAGGAGGGACAGAATGAATGTTCTGAATTTCCCCATATATAGGAAATAGATCAGAGTCAATGACTTCTGTATATTATTTGGTCCCACTATGTGGTACCAATTCTCCTCGCCTATATCAAGGGAGAGCTTAAAAGCAGCCTTTTCCAACCTGGTCATCCTTCAAGTATGTGACTTTAACTCTGAGAATATTTCTGCCAAGATAGTGCTGCTCAAAATTTGCAGATGTGAACTTCAAATATCTGGTGGGTAAATAGATTTAAGTTGGCACTCTCTGTGTACAGAGTGCAATCATCTTCAGGATGCTTCAGGAAAGAAACTTAAGTGGCTTCCACATCATACCATAGGAGTTGAAAACTGCCAGTTCTAGAATTACTGGTTGAAATGTTTCCTTAAGTAAAACATTCCTGAATACTGGACTATCTTGGCTAGCTGTAAGCGTTCATAGTTAGGTAGGAGAATTATAGTCCTATATATACATCTAATTGTGGTTTATTTAATGACTAAGTATGAAATAGTTTAGTATGAAATACAAATCTAGGCAGGGTTTATATAGTATAATCAGAGGTGATATTCAGCCAGTTCAAACATGTTCTGGAGAACCGGTAGCAATAATTTTGATTGATTCAGAGAACCGCAGATACCACCTCTGATTGGCCAACAGCATAGCCATGCCCACCAAGCCACGCCCACAGAACTGGTAGTACAAAAAATTGAATACCACCACTGAGTGTAATGCAAGTGGCTGAGTTACACAAGTGGCAGAATTACCCATACTAGGTAATATTATCAATGCTAGTGAGTGTGGGGTTTGCTCCCTTTTTATATACAGTAGCTTGCCCTGCTAATGTTGGTAGGGGTATGGTTTTCTCCTTGATAGTTTCTTGATTAGGGTATTAGGCTTGATTGTTTGTCTAGTCCCTGCTTATCTGGGTGTAGGTTGCTGGAGAGGGTGTGTCTTTTGGCTTCCTTCTTAGCCCTTTTAATTGCGTCTTTTGAATGGTCAGTAAATATGATTTATGTTCATATATCTATAGATGGGTGAGCAAACAACCAAGCTCAAAAAGCATCAAGGATTTCACAGTTTATCCCAGAGCTTATTCTCTTCTATAGAGTGTGTGTGTGTGTGTGTGTGTGTGTGTATGTATTTATACATAATTCTCCTCTTGCCTTACATGCTCTCTTTTATAAATGGTCTCCCTTCCTCCCTTGCCATAAAGGATTGTAACACCAATCTAAAACTTACATGTCAGTTCCACAGTTTTGCGACCATAAGATTTCTTTACTCTGTAATTTACAGCCAGTTCTGTCTCTTGTCTGCTAAAAGCATACCTGGTGGGGAAAGAAATATAATATGATAATGCCTCCATAATGCCTTCATTTATTCCTGTGAATTCTTTAGGAATTTGGGGATATGGGGATTGCAGCTGCATTATGAGCAATTATTGTCTTCCTTTGGGATTACTATGGGCAGGTGTTTGGCTCAGGTTGAATCAAAACCATGAAAAAAGAAAGGAAATTCCAGTCTTTCCAGTAACGTTTCATTTTCCCCCTGAGTTATATGATATACTTGTTTCCATTCATTTATCTCTATAAACATTCAATAATTACACTTATCTCCCATATAAAAGAAAGGATGAGTCATTCAACTATTTTGGTGAACTGGAAAACTACTTTAAATACTCATTTTGAAAATGGTGTCCATTAATTGCAATGTACTATCTAAAATTTTCATTTTCATACTTTTACTTAATTTTCCTCTCATGACTTACAGTTGCAACATTTTAAAAGAAATCAGAGCTTCTAAAAAATAAAGAGGCAATGACATAATGCAACCGAGATTCTATTTTAAAAACTGTCAGTGGAGAAATAGTTTCAGGATTACCCCTCACAAAAAGCACATTCTCCTTCCTTCCTCTTGTGTCCACTGTCCAATTAAACTCATTCCCTCCTCTCCAAACAACTCCTAGTCCCAGGAAGGAAATGTCCAAATGAACTGAGATCACCATTCATTGAGTCAGCATATCCAGTACACTCAAAAGGAACTCTTTGTGACATACTAAAAAAAGAAAGCTTAATCCAGCAAACGGAATTTAAAAAAACCCTCATTTCACAATTTCAATCTACTAAATAGGAAGGAAATATACATCTATTTCGGAGTATAAGATGCACTCCCCCCCCCCAAAAGCACCTATTACAGGCTGCAGAGCACATCGTAACCTCCGTGCCTGTTCCTCCTGTTTTTAGCAAGGGATCTGCCTCTGCACAACAGCTGATTGGGTTATTGCCTGCTCATGCTGAATCAGTCTGTGCTGAAACTGAAACTGTCTTCAGCAAAGGGAAAAAGAAATCTGAGGCAGATTTCCCTTCCTCTGTATCTGTGATGCTGAAGCCAGTTTCAGTTTCAGCACAGACTGATTCAGCAGGAGCAGCCCCAATCAGCTGTTGTGAGCTGTTGGCCAGATAAACAAGTGAGGGGATCTGCCTCTGCCTCCCAGATTCCCCCCACTTTGTCTCCTGTTCTGAAGCCTGTTTCAGTTTTAGTTTCAGCCTGATTTAGTACACAAGACAAATTGCTGGGAGGCAGAGGCAGATCCCGCCCTCATTTTCCTCCCCGAAAGCTTGTGGCATCTTATACTCCGAAAAATATGGTATATAGATGGTGTTTTGATAGGTTATATTATCCTTAGTTCCTTCTATCAACAGAACAGTTTCAGCAACTGGGCACAGGGAGAAAGAGCCATTTCCTCTGCCTACATTGTGGGAATATTTCTGTGTTATTGTATTTCACCACATACATTTACTGTTATTGCCCTCAAATCTTCTTCAGGGAACAATTAGGGTGGCAAAATACTCTGGGATGAGAGAAGAAGGAAAGTGAAAGATGAACTGCATGAATAAAACAACTTTTGATATGAGATTATAGGCACCATCATTCTTTAATAGGGAATCATGCTCTGAAAAAGAGCTACATTTATACTTAAATAAGGTAGCATATAGTAGGATTTAAAATATGATAATGTACCTTTTTCTAACAAAGGGAATTTGCTCTGGGAACTGTATATCTTAAAGTGCCTTAGGTTGAGAAATGCTGCTCTAAAGAAATAAAAATGGTTTTGCAGTAAGTTTTCAGCAGAGCTGAATTTCCAGAAGCATGCTACAAAAAAAAAATCTTGGTACATTTAGAACAGCTAGTTTTTTCAAAAGTTTAAAAAGGAAAAGGGAAGAACTGATCACAAGGTTTGTGAACTGAGATTACAATCAGTCTTTGTTGGATATATAAAACAATCTTCACAAAATGTAACCGAAAGTGGTTCCCTCCCATTTTGGAAAAGATTAGAGATCAAAAATTTATGTGCTAAAAACAGGATATAACCCGTCATATTTTTAAGCTGATTCATCACATTACAATTTGTCAATACCAGGATGTTTGTCAAGATTTTTTTTAGTGCTATCTGTAATTATTTTACATAATTCTAAGTTTTAATATGATACACCTTCTGTATTTGATGTAATACATCCTGATTTCGGTGCTAATATTTCCTACATCTATGTGTACATTTGCCCTGAAAATACAAATGTAGTTGAAACAGAAGAACCAGGTCCAATGAAGATAATGCAAAAATAAATTACTAAGGTAGCATAAGCCTCTTTGGTTGTCTGAGTTAAATGCAGGCAAATTACTACATAATTTAACACAATCTGTGAATTCAGTAACCAATTCAACAAACAATGATTTGAAGATACCTTAGCATGATATGCAAATCTGGTTTAGGTGCTTGAATCTGTATCTAATCCTGATTTACAGAATTTCACAAATTCAATTAGAAACAATATTCTCAAACCCAAAAAATTCTAGAAATCTTAACGTGCTAAAAATATACAACTGTCTTAGAATTTTAGCAGCTATGTAAGGAAGTTTCTCAGAACTTTCCACATGTCAAGCTGGAAAAGGAAATAATCTAAAGAAGCTCAAGAATTCCTTCCTTTACATAATCTTTTGGTTTTGTTCCATGCAGTAGTGAACAGAAAAGC